>JAYMSP010004292.1:0-16706 GCA_036897095.1 Plantago elongata
ACCACACAACGTCACCCCAAAAATCCCACGAAAGCCCAATCAAATAGAAAGTGAAGGGATTACTGCTAAACTTATTTACTCCATTGATCTATTGCTTGAGTATTTACGTGCATACTACAAAAACAATTATATCCTTGAACTCAGGAACTCTATAAACAAGAATATTTTCCATCTCATGTTACACACCTAATGAGGGCGATGAATGATCGGGGAAGGAAACATTTAAACCTATCTGCCCCACTAGCATACTCTGCACAACTTACCTACTATTTCAGTATTTCCCTCCATACTAAACGAACACCTATCTTAATATCTAATTGTCCCTAAACAATTGTTGATTGTTCCAAGAAGAGTTTATCTCAGATCTTGTACCCCGTATTCTTCCTAGAGTGTGCCTTTTTGGTTATGCACCCCTATTCTCCAGCTCCTGACATTCATTATCCACCAAGAGGGTTATCTTGCCATATGTAAGGCTAAATTCACCTACAAGGCTAGGCACCTACGGGTTGGGAGGCATTCAAATAGGAGAAAATAACCCTCTTCGCCATAAAGAAACTCTACCAAATACAGGCTAGTTATTTGAAAACAAAAGCTACTTTAACCTTAAATCCTATATTTGCTTAAAGGTCCACGCAGTCTTTCAAGATCCCGCCTCTCTCTGCTTCAAACGCGAAGCCAGATATCACTCTAATGAATCGTTCAGGAGCTCCTATCTGCTCCACTAGAATACTCTTGTACAACTTATCTACAACTTCAGTATTTCTCTCCATACTAAACAAACACCTATGTTCTATCTTAATATCTAGTTTTCCCTAAAGAATTGTTGATTGTTCAACGAAATGTTGATTGTTCCAAGAAGAGTCTCTCAATCTCAAGAGTGATCATATCAAACCATCTTCTTATGCGCCTCTTTTTGCCCTTTTTTTCTGCACCCTTTTTTTTTTTTGATTTTTTGAGGCTTTCTTTTGTTTGGCTTTTTTTGGCGTCTTTTGCCTTTTATCATCCATTGCCAGTGGAGAACTTTTTGGCTTTTTTGGGCTATTTTTTGTGCTTTTTTTTGCCCTTTTTTTTTGCGCCTTTTTTTGCCTTTGAATATTTTTTTTTAGGCATTTTTTTCTTTTGGCTTTTTTGGGCGTCTTTGCCTTTTATAACATCCATTGCCAGTGGAGAACTTTTTGGCTTTTTTGGGCTATTCTTTGCCTCTTTTTTTTTTTTTTGGTATTGGCGACTTTGCTTTTTTATTCGGATGGGTCAACATGATCACTGAGAAACTCAATGCATAGAATACAACCTTTGGTTTGCTAAAGGTTTGCTAGAAGAATGAAATCTATCTAAAATAGGCAAAACAACAATAACAGAAGAGACAAGAAACACTGAAACAGACAAAAAGATGACAAGAAACAGTCAAGAAACCAAAGACAAGAACATGCATAGTAGTATCAAAATGAGATAGTAGACAAGAACCCAAAACAGACGAGAAGACTCAAGACAAGAAGCCTCAAGAAACAGACAAAGAAGCCTCAAGAAACAGATAAAAAGACTCAAGAAGCCAAAGACAAGACAAAAACGTATCGAGCAAGAAACATACATGCATGAAGCCTTTGGAATCTATCTAAAATAGGCAAATCAGTAATAGAGAGAGACAAGAATACACAAGAAACACTGAAAAAGACGAGAAACAGAGTCAAGAAACCCAAGACAAGAAGCGACATTAATGAACAGCCCAAACAGAAATCCAAGAGATCAAGAAGAAGAAGCCCTTACCCAAGAAACAGACAACAAGACTCAAGAAACCAAAACAAGACAAGAACGAACAAGAAACATACATGGAATCTATCTAAAATAGGCAAATCAGTAATAGAGAGAGACAAGAATACACAAGAAACACTGAAATAGACAAGAAACAGAGTCAAGAAACCAAGACAAGAAGCGACAGTAATGAACAGCACAAACAGAAATCCAAGAGATCAAGAAGAAGCAGCCCTTACCCAAGAAACAGACAACAAGACTCAAGAAACCAAAGATAAGACAAGAACGTATCGAACAAGCCTTTGGAATCTATCTAAAATAGGCAAAACAGTAATGTAGAGAGGCAAGAATACACAAGAAACACTGAAATAGACAAGAAACAGACTCAAGAAACCCAAGACAAGAAGCGACATTAATTAACAGCCCAAACAGAAATCCGAGAGATCGAGACGTTACCCAAGAAACAGTCAAGAAGGAGAAGGAAATAGACAACAGCACAAGACAAACATATAAAGAACCTTTGCAAGTAGACTCCCATTCTTCTGCTCTTCTTTTGATCGATCGATCGAAGACAGGGAAGGAAGAAGAAAAGCGAGAAGAAGAAGAAAATATTCAGTTCGAATTCTGTGTAATTTTATAGAATTTTTTAACCGCTTTAAGTGAGGATCACAAAGGACCGGGCTGGGCCGGACTTCTTGAAGCCGATATACTTAATTATATTTCTCAGGCCCGGCCCATTGCCCTTATCTGGCCTGATTATTGGGCCCAGGCCCATTATGTGACGGACCAGGTTTGGGTCGGGCTCAAATATGTATGAAGAAGTAGTCAAATTTTCTAGAAGATCAAAAAATAATATGAAAATATTAATCTGGTGCATTTACAATAAGTCGTAAGTTTATGTCCCCATCTTTTAATTGTCTACTTTTTTAGAATGTCTAACAGTTTTTCAGTTTGTCAATATAAATATCCAAGATTTAACCGTCAACAAAACAATATACATAAAGAATGCAAATGTTTTTTTTTCTACTCTCGAATCCTCGATTAAGCTACTTGGTTACGAACTCTTGAATATACGACGATCCTACAAATAGACTACAATGTTCATTTTAAGTATTATTTTATATAATTTATTTAGAGACAAGAAATATACAAGAAAACTTAAAAACATACAAGAAAACCTAAGAAACAGACAAGAAGAATCAAGAAACCCAAGAACATAATAATATCGAATAAGATAGTCGACAAGAAGCCAAGAAACATACAGAAGCCTTTGCAAGTAGACAAGAAAACAAGAAGAGAAGAGAACAAGAAACCTTTGCAAGTAGTCTCCCAAATGATCTTTCTTCTGCTCTTCTCTTGATCGATCGATGACAAGGAAGAAGAAAAGCGATTAGAAGAAGAAGAAGAAAGAACATACAGAAGAAGCGATTAGAATTGTATAAATAAACCGAGACGAGAAGATAAGGGGCGGTTCGGTTTTAATTTTTGGTTACGGTCCTTCCAGTTTCGAATTTGATGGGCCGGTTGCAGATTTTGGACCAATTTGCAATACAATGGCATGGATTGGGCTGATTTGAACCCATTTACCGACCGGCCTAGATAGTATGATATTCTAGTTGATCAGATACTAGTTACTAGTATAGTAGTATTCATAGTAGACAAGAAAACACGAACGAACAGATAAGAAACACGAATAAATATATAGGAAGCAAAGGAGATCGAACCATAAATAGTATGATATTCCGGTTGATCTTCAAGAAATGCAATATTTAAGTTGAATCTCGTCAAATGAAAGAAACTTTTTAATCCTTAATCAATCTCTCCGTCCGATGAATCAATTGAATATATATATACATGTTGATTGATTGATTGAGTTTTCATTTTGGGGTTGGGGTTCAGCCCCTTATTTACTCTTTTGATATATTTGTTTATTTTTAAAAATTTAAAAATACTAATAAAATTATACCGTCGTTTATATTTTTTTTAAGATCTACAAAATGAGATTTCCCCCTTTATTTTACTATTTCACTCTCGTATTCAATGTTTAACTACGAAACTTCTGATGAGAAGACTCAAGAAACCCAAGACGAGAAGATGAGAAGAAAATAGACCAGAAATACAACAACACAAGACAAACATATAAAGAACATACAACCTTTGCAAGTAGACAAGAAAATAAAAAGAGAAGAGAAAATACGGAACTTTTGATGATCGATCCTTGGTCGATCTTTCTTCTGCTCTTCTTTTGATCAATTTGGTCTACTCGCGAGTTCTACACTTAGTTCTGATGGATCATAGGTGGAAGAAAAGGCGAGCAAACGTAAGCGCATTCAATACGGTGATGCAATATTTTCAAGCTTATGCTTCTAATTAAAATAGACTAAACCCTATTCAGGGAATTAAAAAGGAATTCTAAAATGACCCTGATATGTGTTTAGTCTTTAAAGAATTTTTTGAGTAACTACTTGGTATATAATTTGAATTGGCTTTTACCAATTCAAATTGTATAACGGTCAGACCCGTACTAAACCTAACTTGTTGGATTTCCCTTCCCTCAATGTGTTGCTTTAAGTGAGGATGGAAATGGGTCAGCTTCTTGATGCCCGATCGGCGTCTAACAATAATTCTAGTTGTCTAGGCCCACGCCATGGCGTGACCGGGTTTGAGGCTTGAGCCCGGACCACTATGGGCTAGAAGATTAAAGAATAACATAGACATATTAATATGGTGCATTTACAAAAAATAACAAGTTTATGTTGCTCCATCATTAATTATCTACTCTTTTTACAATGTCTAATATTTTTCCAATTTGTTAATATACATATTCAATCTTAAAAGATTTAACTGTCAACAACACAATATACATAAAGAATGCAATTGTTTTTCTTTTTCTACTCTCGAATTATCCATTAGACTACTTGGTTATGAACACGATTCTACAAAATAGATTACAATGCTCATTTTAAGTATTTTTTATATTATTCATTTAGAGATTTCTTATTTTATATAATTCATTTGGAGACATGAAACATGGAAGAAGATTCAAGAAACTCAAGACAAGACAAGAAAATAATAGTATCGAAATAAAGATAATATGGAACACTCAAGCAAACGGATTTGATCCAAATAGAAAACCTCTGAAAAAGCATGAATAATTGATGAAGCCTATAAAGTACGTACGCAGCAAAGGAAAATAATAGTAGTAAAAGTGGTCAAGGCAAGCACTATATTTTATTTATAAGTGAAAGAAAATGTTGTTTTATTAAATATGGAAATATGTCAAAGTCGGTCTAACGTCGGTTACTACGACGTTGTACATAATTACTATTTACTCTATCATTTCACATCGCTTTAATTTCTACTTCATCTTAATTGAAAATTAATTTTAAAATATAAATACTTAAATAATAACAATTTATATGTCCTTTGAGACTGTTTGAGATAAAATTTGAGTAACACTTTCTCAACTGAAATTCAATTCTTTTTTACAAAAATTTGGAATTATATAACTGATTTGCATTTGTAATTCAACTAATTGAATAAAGTAATTATATTGTATTCTCTCTGCTTCATTACAAACACAATAAGGGTGTTCCCTTCAATTGAAAATCAATTTAGTTCAGTTCTTAATTCGACTTATTTATGAATTGTAATTTAGTTCAGTTAAGTCTAATTTGGTAAATTAATACATTTTGTGATTTAGAATTCGTGCGCTTGTATGTGCCGTCCATGTTCTTATATCACTCTTCTTATTAAAGAAATCATAATTTGTTCATATGATATTGCAATAATTGAAGGGAGTTGGTTGTATAGATGAGCACATTTTCAAGGATTTGATTAATGGGTAGCAATGTCAATGACCTCTCTTAGTTATTATTTGTGTTGAGTACGTAGATGATAAATTAATAATAAGTTGATTCATCAATATCACATCTTTGAATTTGAAGAAAACAATGGATGAGCCATGGAAAGAGTACCTTGATGTTCTTTTGGTTCCAATTGGTCTCCTTCTCATGTTTGGTTACCATCTCTTCCTTCTCCACAGATACCTAAAATGCCCTCACACAACAACAATTGGCTATGAAAACCATAACAAGAGAGCTTGGGTTGCAAGAATGTTGAAGGTACACATATACTTGCTACAAACTTACAATGTCTCAATTGATATTCCAGTTTACGACAGTGCAATCGGGTTTTTTGTAAGACTTGCTCATCCGTTTCTCTTAATTGTGTGTGTAGGTTGAAATGAAGGATAGGGGAGCGGCTATGGCAGTGATAAGTAGCCACATAAGTGCTGCAACTGCCCTGTCATCGATCTCTCTTGTACTGGGATCGTTACTAGGGGCGTGGATTGGGAGCACGACCATGAATGTGTTCACGGGCGGGTACATATATGGTAACGCAAGCAGGTCAATGGTCTATGTCAAGTACATATCCCTTCTGTCCTGTTTCATGGTTGCTTTTGCCTGTTTTTCCCAGACAGCAATTCACTTGGTTCATGCCAGTTTCCTTATCAGCATGCCAAACAAACATGACAACAACGACATACCGGTGATTTATGTTGAGAAGGAGGTGATCAAGGGGAGTCATTTCTGGTTGATCGGCCTCAGATCGCTCTACTTGGCCACGAATTTGCTGCTATGGGTTTTCGGCCCCATACCGATGGTTGTTTGCTCCGTGGTCATGGTGGTGGTGTTGTTCAATCTTGACAGGAATAAAACACCACTACATAAGTATAGTGATTGTATGAATCTAACCAGATAGAATTAAGCTGCACTTACCTAGTATATAGCTGATAAGATTGATTTATAACAAGGCATCAATCAAGTCTATTCATTGTACTCAGATTCATGTAATTGTGTATATATGCAATCAACTCGAACCGAACGGATTGTAGATTTACACTTATTATTCTTTACCGATAACTTTTGAACCAGACTTAATTAACTTACATCACATATTTGCTAAAGAGGGGGTAATGCAATTACTTTGAGTGAAAGATAGTTAAAGTTACACATGTAATGTTTCTAGCAAAACATTGATGTTGATCTCATCTCGAAAAGATGATTGATCTAAAAACTTTTTATTACCTACAATGACATAGGTGTTATGAAATTGAGATTCGGTTAAGCGGGTGTGTACTAGAAACAAACCTGGACCAATAATCAAACCAACCCATCTGCTAGTTCAAGAGTCGAGGAATTTGAACTTTCAAGGTCTCGAGTTCGAATCATTGTCACCAAGTTACAAGAAGTCTGTAAATTATCTTCCTATGCTGGCTTGTAATCCATTTAGAAGTAGTTTTGACATATATGGTAATCAACGCCTACTTTTGCTCAAGAAGAGGAACTTTTAAACAATTATTCCATAATGATGGCTTGCTTCTGGTGAAAGTCAATTTTCAATTCCAAATGGCCTAATATTGTAGTGGAGTGTGAGATAAGTGGCTGCTCAAAGACAAACAGAAAGGCAGTGGGAAAAGGGGCACAATGTATACACCAATGGAAACTTTTCAGATATGGTCACCGAATTATGTATAGGCTTATCGTTTAGGTGGAGAAGGGCAAAAAGACAACGTTTCACTGTCTTCTCACTAAGGCTCTATTTGTCATACTGCTGGAGCGGTCATTTTCCCACTCAAATCTAAATTATATCTCAATCAGTCATAAGTCACTAAAAGGCAGGGGCTGGAAGGATGCATGATTGGCCTCACAGGAAGATTAGTAAACTGTCCATATTAATAAACATAGCATATGTGAATTAAGTAGACTGCAAGTTGCACATAGTAAAGCCAGTGTGTAGCATGGTCGATGATGATAATGTGCAAGATCTGACCAAGGACTGGTGCATGCTAGTTCAAAATAAGTTAATAGTACTATATACTAGCCGCCAATCTATAACCAAACAGGCAGAGTAGTTGTACTAAACACAAATTTATATATCCATCTACAACTACTACCACCACCTATCCATTAAGCTTGTATACTTTTTCTACTGATAATTCATTCACAAATCCTCTCTGTATTTCCTCTGCAACACATCTATCTGTCTATCAGATTTGGAGATCAACTGATTACACTAAATGGCATCATTAGTATGGAAGCAAGAACATCTGGATTTTGTGCTAGTACCAGCTGGCTTGTTGATCTTGTTTCTTTACCACATCTTCCATCTCCATAGATGTGTCAAATCCCCTCTCACCACCGCAATCGGCTACGAAAATCACTGCAAAAGGGCCTGGGTTCAAAGATACTTGCAGGTATTCATTACCCACTACTTAGGCATATGTTTTAGCACCATAGTATTACCACTTTCTTTTTTTTTCTTTCTTTTTTTCGTGAATGTCTAGCTAGTTACTTATCGACTAACGATACTTCTTCAACTGTAGATTGAACTAAAGGAAAGAGGCCAGGCGCTTGCTGTAATAGGCGGCAACATATCAGCAGCGACTTCCTTAGCTTCCATCTCTCTAGTTCTCAGCTCCTTGATCGGGGCATGGATCGGAAGCGCCTACCATAATGACTATGTAACTGCTACCATATACGGAAACACAACTGCTACTATCATTTACGTAAAGTACATATCTCTTCTGGCCTGCTTCCTGGTTGCCTTTGCTTGCTTCGTCCAGACAATTAGGTGCTTCATCAATGTTAACTTCCTCATAAGCATGCCCAACTGTCAGATGGCTGTTCCAGCTGTCGAAGCTGCAGTCGTCTCTGGGAGTAACTTCTGGCTCGTTGGACTCAGGGCACTCTATGTAGCTACCAACTTGCTGCTCTGGATTTTCGGACCTATACCCATGTTTCTTTCCTCACTTGTCACAGTTGCGCTTCTGCAGTACGTAGATAAGAATTCGAGTCCACCACCTATGCTTGATCGTCCATCAACCGGCTATAGCAAGGAAATGACTACACCTGCTCGGGTAATGTCCAAGGGAACAGACGCTCTGAATGGAACACCGGACCGGGTAGTTCCCAAGGGAACAGATGCTCAGAATGGAACCCCAGACCGGCATTGACGCATTTTGTACTAATTATCTGAGAAAAGGTTCAACCAACAAGTGCTCCAGTATTCACATCCTGTTGAAGTATGTTTAAATTTAACTGCATTAGGCTAAATGTACCAGTGACTCATGTCAATGTATCTGTATCATATTTTACAACTTTCATTTTGGAGATGTACTTTCTGGGTTTAAAATTCCTAGTGCAAATTCACAAGCAAACCGAGATTTAGAAAATGATAACATGCAGTCTAACACACCAAGTACGGGTAACTGGTCTTCAAATCTTCCATGTAATAAGTAATTACAGCAGAAAAATAATCACATATAGTACAACACTTCTAAACATCACAACAGCCCCAATTTTAGTAACATAATTCTTGTAAATTTTTTTTTTAAAATTTAATTATCATACGTCTTTATCTACCCTATGAGCCTATGACACCCTATGAGCCTATGACATTGAGGGTTGATTTTTAAGGGCCAACACTTGGATTACTGTTCCTGCGAGGCAGTAACATCATTAGTTGAAGGTTTAGAGTTAACATGCTCAGGGTTGGGCAGCGGTTGTACAGTTGTGGCTGTGGCCTCGACACTCATGGTATGTGCATGTTGAGGATCCGTCTTCTGTGTTACATTCACGGCAGCAGACACAGAATGAAGTTGCTGCAGTCTATAATCAGTTTCAGGCCTACGACAGACCTTCCTCAGCGGAACTATTTCCTACATAGAGATGGGAAACTTGTTTAAGTTGAGAAAAACAAAAGCCAAATTGTCTAAATCAAGAGGAAATTTATTATATGAATACATGATGGAACATTAATCGATAGAGCCACCCTCTCCGTTACAGACTCCATGACAGAATTCAGAAGTGTATTTGTAATGAAAATAGGTGCAAAAATCTCCCACGAGGGAACTGTTTTGAGCTTAATAGAAAGATTTAGAAGACCCCTTTTCAAGTGGATCAGTTGTAAATGTTCTAGGTGGGTGGGATATTTGCACTTGAGCAATACATCGTGATGATTGATGAACATAGATATACTAAACACCATTAGCTCCAAATCTGAAAGAATATAGTAAACATTATACCTCAGATAGATCATGGTCATATCGAACCAGAAATCTACAACGACAACCTCTTACATCATGCCGTCTTCTTTGTGCATCAAGAACATGTGCATCAAAGTATAGGGCCTGCTCTTTTCCTTCCTAGAGAACAAAAAGACATCTTAAGGACCCACCAAAATGTAATTCCATGAAATTAAAAGTATAACTTTGTCTCCAGTTTTTTTTTGTATTGATGCTAAATGAGTGCAACTTTAACCTGAAAGCACAGTATCAGATCTCCAGCCAAAACTGCTACACACTCTGATGATTCACATGGGAGAGAACGTTGTCTCACATGCTTTAAAATATTGACCCATTCATCTTCTTCCGGTCCAAAACCCGCAAAACGAACCAAAGCTTCCTGAGATAGAAGTACAATTCACCATTACATATATTAGTCATGATACCCGCTAGGAAGAACTGTCTAATCGACAAGATACACAGAAAGTAAAAATCTTGGTGATGGTTGCCAAGTGAAGATAACCACAGTAAAACTAGACTACTTTCTGGTCTTCTCTCTGAAATTACATATTTACAGCTCACCACCTTCCCAACTGTGCAGTCATATATAATAGATCCAAACGTTTAAATACATCTTGACAGTAAATACAGAAACTCCCTAGAAGAATACTCTATAAAGGAATAAACTCTATAATAATAAAAGTATACGATCCCAACAGATGTATAAACTAAAAAACGCAGGGACGGGGACGGATACGCCGGGATTCCAAAATCCAATAAATAGGATACGATTGTTGGCTCAAGTGGTAAGGGACTTTAGTTCAATTAAGCAATGTCTTGGGTTCGAGCCTTGTTAATGTACACAACACTGCTAGGAGAGTCGTCCCATCAAAAAGGGCTCGACAGTGCTCGGTTGGATTAGTTGCTTGAGAATTTTAAGAAATATAGAAGTAGTAAGAAACTAGCAATTTACGGTTCTGTTTCTTCAATCGTTTTTCAAATAGGTTTTTTTTTCCAGATTTGGGTTATAATGATAAAAAAAAAAAGGCATGGTGACGTTTCCGTCGCAAATTCAAATCCACACGTCCACACCGGGGGACAATGGATAGGAAGAAGCCCCCTCAAATAGATATTTTTTCTTTTGACCAAATTTCGACGTCCCCACTGTCGTCCCCCGGTGTGGACGGAGGGGTAGAGCACGTCCCTTTGCTTCCTAGGGTATAAACGCTTTTAAAATAAACTCTATTTAGAAATAAACTCTTTAGAAGAATATTTTTTGTCGGTCCAACCATATAACTGTATGGAGTTTTTACTCTATATCTCCAATAATTCACAACAAAGTCTCAAGGGGATTATATTTTTTGTTCTCCATCTTTTCCACTGATCAAAGATAGAAAAGCCAGGATCGCTATGTAAAATTGATAATCCAAGAATTGAGAGGAGTTCCAAATATCTTTGTTAGATAATCGGGTCCTACCGACCATAATCCATAGATTATGGTTGCATTCCTAAACGTGCAGTCAGAAAATAACATCAATTACCCAACAATATGTGGATGTAAATAAGACACTAAAACTACCATTGAGATTATTGTTGGTCTGAAACGAGAGGAAAGGGAGACAAGCTAATAAATTACCGGATCATCTGTGTCTACTGATTTGTGCGACCGGAAAGATGCAACATCATACCTGAAAGTAAGAAATCTCATGAACACCGTCTTCTTAACAGTCGCAAACCATTATTTTATATTAAATGCAAAGACTTCGAATAATTAACACGTGATTTGAGAAACATACCAAGCACCATCTCTAGCCGATTTAGCTTCAAACTCCATAACAGAACTATCTGTGGCATTCTTTCCAGCAACTTGTCCTGCTCATAGGAAAACAGTAGATTCATGAGAAACGACAAAACAGCAACCCACAAGAAACCTCAAAATAAGACAGTTTTGACACTAGTTCCGACCACATCACCTCTGTACAATAACATCACAGAAACTTCTAGTAGCTAGTGCTGAGAAGGTTGCAGCTTTAAAAGGTATTTTAACATTTCACTAGTTACAATATGAGAATTTTAAGAACATCATCCTGTCCAGAGTTAAAGAAAGCACAAAGAAAATTGAGCCGAGGAGTAGCCCACGGTCCTCAGGGCTTACCGCACTACAGCTATACGAGCAACTGGAGAAACATCACTTTCTGGGAATAAGGTGAGGAATGAAATTGGTAGTTAGACTTCAAGATGGAAGTTACGACACAGAGGAATATTATACTCGCCTGAACGGAAACATGGATATCCTAAATGAAGAAGGGATGAGAATGAAAGATTAAAAAACAAATTAGAAAGTAAAAGTATGAGGAAAGAGGACTACCTAGGGAGATATTTCAGGAACAAAAGGCTGTTAGCATTCCCAATGATGCAAATATGGATAAGAACGTATGAATCATTTAGGGAGAAAGGTTTGAAGAAATAAATAGTCTTGGGAAAGATAGAATTGTAAAGACGCGACCTAACCATTTCCCCTACAGAATCGTGGAGGAGATCGCATAGGCCACATAAAGATATCCAAACAATGGAAGATGAAACTCAAAGGGAATAGGGGAAATTACTTTTTTGAAATTTGAAACTCAAGAAAGGTCCCTGTGAGTGATGTTTACAGGCACAAGAAACTCCTGCTCCAGTAACTTGAGGAAACGATATCTGGATTAACGTTCAGGAGACCACCAAAATAACTGCAGAAGCCAAGAAAGTCTGGGGGGCAGAAAGACTCCAGGAAATCAAAGTTCGGAACAGAACCGTCTCAACAGCAGGAATAAGGTAGGTAGATGCAGCTCAAGCAACAGGAAATAACAGAAAGAAGACCAAATTTAGAGAGATTTGAGGTTGTGGGAAATTAATATGTAGAACCACCTTCTCCAACAACGGAATGTAGCTATTTACTACTATTAATGACTGGGAACTAGAGAATGGCTGATGCAGTACCACAGGAACCTTGTACACATACACTGAGAGAATTCCCCTTCAGGATTCAAAGCATTCAATATGAGACTTGCAGAGCCACATTTATTCTAAACTCGTCCGCAAAATCAGTATTTTTTTTTCTATGTTGTTTTTTGAGTGTCATATTTTCATTGTAAAAGCAAGTTAATCTAAATTTACGAAGCCAAGAAAGCAAGGAGCACAATAGATCTAGTGGGTTAAAGTTGAACTATTAAGATACTCATATGAGACTGCAAGTTATTTCATGGTAGTTAGAGCAACCAATAATTTTCAAGACCAATAAATATCCTAATAGAACTAGTTTGAGTCATAGTATTTTGTTTTACCCAATTATCTACCTCGCATGCAACACGCTAGGGTCAATTTGAGGACAACAATCCAGTATCTGATCTCATGATTCCTATCCTTTACTAGATGTTTGTATCTACATTTTGGGAACACGGAACAGGATAATCTCGATATGGTCCAAAATCAAGAGAGAACAAGTAAAAAATGGTCACGACACCAACACATTGTGGTATGACTTGAGAGAATTCTAATATAGGAATGAAGCCAACTACTGACATATAGTCAAAACATAAATATACATTGATGCATGACTCGAGAGCTCTACCTGATTGTGGAGTAAGAGGTTGAGTGACTTGAGGCAAACTTTTCAAAGCAGCTGTTGAGAAGTTAATAGAAATTAACACCATAAAAAGGTAAGAAAACAAACCCATTCCAAAACTTATTCGCATCAAAGTCAGCACATTAAACACAAAATTTAAATAAATGAAAGTAAAATATGAGAATGCTTCAGCTTTACTTGAGACAGTAGGCTGAGTTTGAGGAGCCTGGGGCACATTTTTTGTTACAGATTGATCATCACGGGGCATGGAAGCCTGCCCATACTCAGGAGCCTTAGATGCTTTTGCTCTAAGAGCATATCGCCTATTCTGGAACCAATTCCATACCTGCCAAATGGAGAAAATACTTGTCATAAAAATTGTGATTGCTAATAACGCAGAGATCATTTACAATTGGAAAGAGAATTACTTGCTTCACTGAAACTTCCACCTTCCCAGACCTTTCCGGTGAAGAACTGCAGCAATCAAACATAATCTTTCAGATAAATACATCAGTGTCGTTAATCCCAGATCGCGTCGCATCTCGCTCAACTAAAAAAACTGGGATAGCGGGATTTGGGCTACCGGGAGGACCAGATACTGAAGTTAAATATATACATGCAATAGATTATGCCACACTTAAAACCTTAGGAATAACTCAATTAACATGTAGATAGTCAGAAATAGAAGAAAAATGGGATTGAACTTTGTAAATTTGCAATTTATTAGGCTTTAATTGACATTTACCCCCAAACTTTAATATCCCGCCCGGAACATCCGGGATCCCAGCTGCAACCCCGCCCAGGATTTCCGGGATTTGCCCGGGATGGGCATGTCAATCCCGCCTAGGTGCCAAGGGATTGACAACACTGAAATACATCAGATGCAGCATCGGAGATTTAAACCATAAGAAAGTAATTGAATGGAATGCACATACCTAAACTTCTGTGCAAGAGCCTCGAGCACCTCACGCGAGGGAACTGCATAATTGTATACTTGCAAAATCGCATCCATTTCACCAACCTTTAATAAAAATCAAAATAAATAGCAGCATTGACATATTGGTCAGAACAACTCTGATTTAGACAAGTACAAATAAGGATAATGCACCTAACATTTGAATAGATAGTGGTGTGGTTCTTCTATTAAGGTGTGGTAATGATGTCGCTATTCATAACATTAAAGGTGTGCTGGACCCTCTAACAAAGTTTTTGTCATACTCAGTAGTCAGTAGTAGAGTATGTAGTGTAGGTGAAATTCTTCGAGAAAAAAAAAACCACTTAACAAATTGGCAGTTCACACTAATAATGTGCGTTTAGTAACTGATCGGAAAACAGGCAAATTAACCAGATATTTGAGAATAATCTAGAAGATCAATACATGAATTGATAACAGCAGTCTAATTTGAACGCGTAACGGAAATTAACAAGACAACAAATAAAGACGAACACAATCAAAATTAATCGAGAAAAGGAGGAAAGAGAGTAAACCTCGACTTGATTAAAACGGAACGACGGGCCTCCGTTACTGGGAGGGCGACCCATGGTTGCAGATACGGTGGTGGTGGTGGTGGTGGTGGTGATTGGTTTTCTTCTCCGATAGAGAGAGGGCTGTAAACCTTCTTCTAATTCTCAATTTTTGGCAAATTTTGATTAGGTCCTTCAAAATCGGAATTTATATTGGTTACCTAATTCGTGAGTTTCAGCCGCACTTCGTCCGTTCTCAGCGCATGGGTCGCATCTAGACTTTATAGATTTAAATGTTTCAAATGGATATCCGTTAAATTGACAATTACATTTAAGTCGTACTCGTTAAAATTTAATTTCATTCTAATTTACGAATTTGACTTTTGACAAATTTAAATATGTATGAAAAAATTATTTTTGCCAATGTTAATTATTAACTAATTGCCAATAATCTTAACTTATTATGATCATGCGCACGAAATATGAGGACCTGAATGTAATTGAACTTGTTATATCTTATACTCACTGTAATTATATTTTGACCGTTATTTTTTAAATACTAGGTGTTGAAGTTGATTTGAAGTAATTTTGATCTTACTTATATGCCAGAGCATTCCATTTTTTTTCCTCATCTCATTCAAATTACAATGTTTCAAGTGGTGATTCGTCGAGTGGTATTATTTATCTTATTCGTAAGAATTCAAATTATCGTAAGTAGACTGTATATCTGTTAAAAAATCTCAACCATACGAGAGGAGATTATATTGTGTTGGCCAACTATGAGTGATCGGTGAGGTGTCATGAGCTAGAAAAATCGTAAATACAAAAACGAGAAGATGCATGTATACGTAATTGCTACACAAATTCATACCACCACTACATGTAGATACAAGTAGACAACAAGACACAACAGTTTGAATATAACAACAATCCACACCTATTCAAACTATAAAAGAACATGAGGATACTATGGTGCAAATAAGAGAGTATGGACTAATGAAGAAAAATATCATTAAGGGAGAATGGCACCAATTCATGTTGTATAGGGCATTTGACGCATTTGACACACGCGGTGCATCATTTGATCATCCTGGTATATTTAGTTTATATTTATTTATTGAGTCATCAGAACGAAAAGGCAAATCATACATGGCACTTGGTCAAACAGTCAAATCCAACACCTCATCCTACCACCTAATCCGAATGGTCTAATAATGACAAATGAATTAAAAAAATTCCAAAAAAAAAAAAATCATAATTTGAAAATCGAAAAACAAAAAATATATAATAATATTTTATTTTAATTAGTGATTAACTTTAATAAAAAAAGGAAAAATAAAGAGAAAACATAAAACATCTAATAATATTTTACTTTAATTAATAATTACCTTTAACAAACATATATTAATGTTTTGTTTATCCTGACAACAGACATTAAATAAAAAAATTGACATATTTATTCTGTTAAATTTTAAAATACTAAAATAAAAAAAATAGATAATTTAAAAAAATATTATTTTATTTTAAAAAATATTTTAGAATGCAAATTTAATTTTTTTAATTGATATTTACATTTTTCTAATTTAATTATTCATAAGGCGATAAGGCGACACTCCATCGCCCTTCTGCCTTATAAATATTTAAATTAGAAAAATACAATATCAATCAAAATATTCTAATTTGACTTCTAAAATATTTTTAAAATTAAAAAATATCTTTTAAGAATTATTAAATTTTTACTTTAGCATTTTAAAATTTAACGTAATAAATATGTTAATTTTTTTATTTGCTGCATGTTGTCAGGCAGGGCGAAAGCCTGAT
>JAYMSP010004293.1:0-16700 GCA_036897095.1 Plantago elongata
CCATGTATAGCCTTCCAAATCGTAATGTAGCGACATGGTGGGATAAATCGTGCCCATATCCAATCACCCCATTTCACCTTTATAAAAGAGGGTCGAACCTTATGGTACATCTGTTTGGAAGAAATTGAACCGTCAAGAGAGTTCGTCCAAATCATGACATCTAAATTAGCTGGTGCCAAGTCATAAGAGATGATGTCCCTTAATCGAGATTTTTTGTGGTCTAATGATGTAACTCACTGTAAAACGCATCTAATTGGATGGAAGCAAGTATTTAAATCATAATCATATGGTGACTTGGGCGTTCGGGAAGCCAGATCAACAACATGGCAATGTTGTCCAAAGTGGTTTGGAAAACATCAAGAAACGAGCAAACAATCTGGATGGATTTAATACAAGCGAAATATTTAAAAGGCCAAAGTATCTTTATTCCCCAAGACCAAGTGATATCCCTTGCTGGAAGGGAGTCGTCAATGGCGCCCAGGAACATAATAGTGGGAGATGGGACTTTGATACGCTTCTTCCTGGATATCTGGTTTAAAGGTAGAGGAATATACTTGGATACCCTTGGGATTGATCGACGGGATATGAATTTGAGATTGAATGAGGTACTGCTAGAGGATGGCAGCTGGGACTTTTCCGCTATGCATACTCGTCTCCCCCAGATTCTGGTGGACGACCTTGGCAATTTTGGTCTGGTACTCCACGGAACCTGATGTCCTTATTTGGAATGAAACTGCGACATGAAAGTTCTCTTGCCAATCGGCATATAGAACACTGAAACAAAAGGAATCCCGACATGAACCTACACACTCACCAAAGATCAATTGGAAGGCCTTATGGAAGAGCTCCATGTCTAATAAATTCAAACATTTCCTCTGGTTAGCCATAAAAGATTGATTACTGACAATGTCTTGAGGTACAAACGGCAGATGGTTGTGGACCCATTTTGTGGTTTATGCACGACTTCGAATGAAAGTGTGTTGCATATATTACGATACTGTAAGTCTGGCAAGGAGATTTGGAAAGCCATATTGTCGCGCAATGAGTTATAAGTTTAATGATGTCCCGGATGAGCGATGGTTCGAAGAAAACTTGAGCACAAAGCTGGAGCATAGTCTCAACATAACAGCTTGCTGGCCTACGATCTTTATGGCTTCGATTTGGTCCCTGTGGAAGACACACAACTCGAGAATATTCAGGGGAAAAGCAGATAGTAAATTGCGACTGACCTTCATGATAAAATAGATTGGATGTGAAATTCAAATGAAGCTGAAGCCAATGAACTACAAGAAATAGTTCCTACGGAGCAAACCACCGGCTGCTTAGGCCAAACTTAATGTAGATGGTTGTTGTCGACTGTTGGAAAATATTGGAGCAATTGGTTGTGTCTTGTGAAATGACAAAGGAGAATGGTTATGGGGAGCAACGAAGAAGCTGCAATCACCTACTGTCAATGAAACAGAGGTTCAAAGCCTAGTGTATGGTCTGGAATTAGCTTGGGAAAGAAGGGTACACAAATTGATTGTTGAAACCGATTCAGAAACTGTGTTCGGATGGGTTACAGACTTGGATCAACCACCGGATGAGCTCACAACCGGTGTGGACCGTTTCAAGGAACTCTTGCGGATGCCTTGGACATTGAGATTAAAAGGATAGATAGAAAGGCAAATATGTGTGCCAATCACGTAGCTTCGTTAGGCTACCATTCTGATGGAGATGAGAAGTTCTGGCTATCCCCACCAACATCTGTAATCCCATTATGGATCTTGACCTTGGCTATTAAGCCTAATGCATTTCTTTACTTACCAAAACAAAAAATAATAATAAGAATAATGGAACCACAACTAACCCGACCCACGAATGAGATACAAACCTGTCACATACCTGCATAACAATTACAACTACTGTTTTTGGCCTTTTCTATTCTCATGTCGCATTTGTACTAGTCTGAATGTAGGTCTTTGCTAATTTATGTAAAATAATTTGTAAGATACTCATATCTTTAGTTCAGTATGAAGTCGACCTGTAAATAAAAAAGTTATGTGCAATTTTTTTTAGCTAAAGGTAACTGCGGGTCGGTCATGTTTAATTTAATTTAGTATAGTAAATTGAAAAACCTAGCACGTTTATAAAGCTTAGGAAATGAGGTTTGACGACATTCATTTCAAACGCAGTCAGTTATCGATCTTAACAGGCCAGGGTGTAAGAGCGAAAGGGAGAAGAAGAATGGGTGCGTCAGATGATGATGAAAACTTGGTTTTGACAGGGCTGGGATCGTACAAGGGAGAAGTGAATATAGTGAGCAATTGCGAAGAAGAAATAATGCTTGTTTGGGGTATTCAGCAGCCAATTTTCGCTAAGAACAACGCATTCGTCAACCAATCTTCTCTCCAACTCCATATCGATGCTTGTGGCCGATCTCTCTCCATTCTACAGTCTCCTTCTTCTCTGGTCTGTCAATCATATCATATCCTCTTCTTATCTCACTTTTAATTGATTTTTTATAATATAACTGTAATGTTTGTCCGTCTCTCCAAAACTTACTCAGTTTAATTTATTGCAATTTGATGTGAAAATTTGCAAGCTTTTTGGGGCAACTCTGATCAACTATATACATCATCATCACGACTCCATTTTCAATCTTCTAGTTTAAATGGAAGTGTAAAAACACTGCAATTGGTGCGAGTGGGGAAAGAAGATAATAGGAGAAGAGATTATTTATTGGGAATGTGACTTAAGTAGAGCCATGATTTATTATTCCACTTGATAAATGCAGGATGAATGATCTGCAACGTTATAAGGATTTAGCGAAACAAGCTGAAAAACAACTGCAACTGATCATGTTTATAATTGGTTGAATTTCTGAGAAAACGTATAGTATTTGCGCGATACAGTTGAGGTGCTCCAACCTACTACTTTCGAGTCACCAAAACCTATACAGTACATGAAAACTCTGCTTCTCGCAAAATAATGCCCAACATAGTCTTACTGATTCTCAAAAGCTTTTCTTTCTTCACTTTTGTGATTGAATGTACTGCCGTAGTTTTCTATGGATTATGACTGTAAAAAGAAGCCTGTGTGTTAGCTGGTAAAGTATAAATTGCTATAGCTCCTGGTTATGTTTACACTATGGTCTAGACAATCCATAAACTAGTATATGCATGGGAGCCATGGGTTTAGGGGAATCCGAATCACAAAGTGCAAGGTTAGTTTACCATTTCATTCAGATTCATGAATAATCTCTTCTTAGAGCAGGACACTCCAGGTGTAACTGGCTCTGTGATGTGGGACAGCGGCATTATTCTAGCGAAATTTCTAGAGCATTCGGTCGAATCTGGAAAAATCGTTCTTCAAGGGAAGAAAGTTGTTGAGTTGGGTTCCGGATGTGGATTAGCGGGGTAACATTAACATTTTGTCTGCCAGTCCTTTGCTTACTGGATTAAACATTTGTTATTTTACTCAACCTATTTGTTATTCTTGTGTCTTTCTTTTTTAGCTGCATAGCAGCTTTATTGGGTGCTCAAGTGATTCTGACCGACCTGCCAGATAGACTGAAGCTGTTAAGAAAGAATGTCGAAACCAATCTTTATGGACACGTGAAAGGGTCTGCAACAGTGCAAGAACTGTCATGGGGAGATGACCCTGAACCAGATTTAATTGATCCTTTGCCTGATTATGGTAAAATTTATCCTTACCAACCATGGGAGTGCTGTATCTCTCCAATGATAGTGTCTTTATGAGCTTCAGTGTGCTGTACATTGGAATTTTGGAATTAGCAAACACCTGTAAAACATTACAGTACTAGTATATGATAAAGCAGATATGGACACGATTCGTGGAGGATGTTCCCAATAAAATGTTTCTTATTCCTGCTATCTAAACTCAGCTACTTTTCGAGAATTTGCAGTGGTCGGGTCAGATGTTGTTTACAGCGAAGGGGCAGTAGTAGATTTAATCGAAACACTTGTGGTGCTGGCTGGAAAAGAAACAACTGTTATTTTGGCTGGAGAACTCCGCAATGGTATTCATTTATATTTTGTCTTCTGATTTGCGTTTCCTCATAAGATAGATTGTCTTACTTTTGCTCATGTGACAGATGCCATTCTCGAGTACTTCCTCGAAGCTGCATCTAAAGTATTTATAGTTGGCCGGGTTGATAAAGAGCAGTGGCATCCAGATTACTGCAGTTCGCGTGTTGCCATATATGTCATGGTGAAGAAGTAGAAATTAAGATGGACAGAATGAAGTTTCAGATATCTGACAGTGAAATCCAGGAATGTGTCTAATAGGGCTTCTAATTTGTGTGGAGGGAAAAACATTGGAGGAAAAACAAATCTGGCCAAAAAAAAATATTTGTATTTTTGTCATCTCATGTAATTTATGTGTTCCAAGTTAGGCTTCTGAACATGTTCGTTTTCAGTTTATCTTGTGAAATTCTTAATAATAAAAATTGGGATTAAAATGAAATGACAAATAAAGTTGCACTAAAAATAAAATATTTATTGGTAAATATGCAAAGATAAACCCTAGGTTAGCACATCAAAATTTAAATTTTTTTATTACATATTGATCTTGATCGGATTACTATATAACATAATTACATAAACAAATAAATTAACACTTGTTGCACTAACTTTCCAGACAGCAACTTTAAAGCTTGAAAGCTTTTATTTGAATCCATTCGTCAAACACCTCAATCCGTTCATCATGTATGATATGTGGAACCCAATAATACATCATGATTACATCCCGAACCTCGGTATACACGGGCAATTGATTCTACCGAAGAACGCTAGGAGTTCCCGTTCGAAACTATACTAAACTATTTAGTGAGTAGAGTTATGGAGAATTGAAGGTGAAGAAAGATATTGACACAGCCAAGCAAGCAAGAAGAAACGTGTATATAGAAGTTAGAGGAAGAAAACGTGTGTTGTTGTTTTCTATATGAAAAAACGTCCAGCATATTTGTACTTATATACTCTTCAGTAACTAGTAGATTTAGGACTCTTAGTCCACCTGGTTTAGCTTGAGTTCAAAAAGCTGCAAATCACGGGTTCGAAACTCACCAAATTGAGCTTTATTTTCTTTCTCTCTTTTGGACTTTTATATTTGAACCTCATTCTAATTTGATCTAAATAAACTTTCTTTCTTTAATTAATTAAATCAAATTTAATCTAATTAATCTTTCTTCTAATATAAATTAAATCCAATTTAACTCATTTACTTTCTAAAAGTGTAGCAATTAACTAAGTCCGGTAATCTAATTCGACTTATTAATTATTTCTATCCAATATATCAATTCTCAACAATGGTAAATTTCATTAATTCAATTAATATTTAATTCACTCAAATACTCGTATGGTAGAATAATCACCTTGTTGTGTGACATGTAGTCCTTATGTAAGTAAGCACTAATCTAATTAAGGTTTAGGTAAAATCCTAGACAATTTATCCAACACTCTTAATACATAAGGAACGTTTGAAAGGATTGCAAACCACTTGTAATGTAGAGCTCATGATGATATGGTCATTTCATTCGCGGACACTCGATTAAGTCTAGAACTTGAATTCGTGTCTGTTCCAATAACTTAATCACTTTATCTCATTCTACTAATTGATCCAATTATATTTGAACACCATTTCAAATATATCTTGTGTTGGCCAACGACTTTGATCAAACTAGTTATGAGAAGTTAAGTGTTATGTCCCAGTCTATTTTGAGGAATGAATCATATCTTGGTTCGACTACTACTAACATGTGTTTCGTGATGTACCCAACACATGCCATACCTACCCCTACGAGGAGTGCAAGCATTGGTCATGGTCAAAGCACACAAGTCCACACATGTAGTAAGTATCAACCTCAAGTCAAAGGACTATTACACCACCCTACAAACCGTTACTTCAACACTCTCTAAAGTGTCCATGTGTCCATCACGAATCATCAAGTAATTCGTAGTCGTGAGAACTATTACATCTATAAAGGATACGATGCAGGTCACATGCCAATCTCCAATGCATCATCGATATCTCATTCTCGATGATCATTAATTGGGGCCATTTTAGAGTTATGTTAAGTCACTCAAGATCTCACATTCTTAGTGATAACACAAATCTTATGGGAACACATATGTAAATAATTACAGACAAACAAATAATATTATTTACATATTGTAATGCATATTTTTAGATGAACAATAATCATAAATAAATGTTGAATCGAATATGTATATTTCTCCTCAATCGATTGTCTCTAGGACATATATACTTTCAATCTCCTACTTGGTCTAGAGTCAATCACTCACGTGCATCCACCACGCAGATTCTTAAAATGGTAAAATTGTCTTTCTAAAGACAAGATTTGGTGAAAGAATCAGCCAACGTTTACCAAGGAGAAATCACTTTATTTCTATGTCATTATCTAGCAATGGTATCTAATCCATTGATAGTGTCTCAATACGTTCTTGCTAATATCGTAATATCTTGGTTCCTTAGCATATGCAATCGCACTAGTAATCACAACCTCTAAATTCGATTACTAACACTTGGAACTACCCCTGTTCTTCTAAGAACTCATATCAGCGTTGTATCAGACTAAAGTTGTTGAACATTTAATGATCTAATTATTAAATATAATCTAATTACCAGATACAATTCAATATAATATTGTTATTAAGATGAATAAATTGCATAGTATGTGATGACTCCAATCATCACATCTATACAAAATCTTGTCATGCATAAACAAAGTTCATGCTAGCGCCCACTGTTCACGTGTAGTGTTGTTTTGCATGAGTTATATCTGATTCGCATAATAAATATACGTTCACATAGTTGTTCTATACGACACTCTCATATGTAATTGATGTATACTTCAATGAGACAATCCATTGACAGTACACTATATAACTCAGCATTATATTCTCTACAGAATATTCATTAAACAACACAACACATTCATATACTAGTGAACATGCGATTTATAATATCATAGCAAGTTCATCTAGTGAAACAGTAATATCGAGATATTATATAACTCATAATCAAGTCCTTCACAATGAAGGTCTTCATTAACCAATACTCTTATTTTAGTGTTGATGTAAACTATCTCTAATGATTTATATGTGTCAAACACATATTCAATCATTATAAATAGCCACGATTTATCATCCTTCCAAAAAGGTATGAATCTCTTTACTTTCTGACAAGTCAAACTATTTGACTTGTTACTTCAAGTAATAATTACAACTCCTAAAGGATTACATGAGTCCATATTAGACTTGCTATATTTGCATAGATATTAATGACTTTATTGTAAATCATTAAAGTCCACAAATGAGTCAAACACATTTGTTGCAAAGTTTCTACACATAGAAACCTATCAGACCATCATCCAATGGATCATGCGATTGTCGTATGCAAATAGTGTAAGTAAAATCTTAATGGACTTTATCTAAAATACCGGTAAATGGTTGTATAGTTTACGTTCTAAACATAACCATAGCAACTAGCCATTATTTGTATTAGTAGAATTATTTTAAATTTTCCTTGAAAACTTATATATGCATCAAATGCATTAATGTATTCAAGTTCTAAACTTTGAATAGTATTTAAACCAGCTTTAAGATTTTATGTCATTGGGCCACCTTTCCAAGTTCATATCAAATCTCCTCTCGGGATAGGTTTACAACTTCATTCTTCTAGGAATGTCTTCGAAATCATGTTCCTCCAAGAGGAATTCATACGATTCAAATTGTCACGATAATTTTGCACAACCTATGGAGTTCATGTATTTTGCGTTAAGGTATACATTCTAAATATTATGAGATTCTCATTGTTATCTCAAACAGTCAGTGAAATTATTCAAGGGTTACAATCAAATGCTCTCCTTAAGCGAGAGAGGGTGCAATTCAAAATTTCATTCATTCCTTCTACGAGGGTGTCTCATTCGAAAGAAGTATCCTCATAATGCTCCCACTAGATCGGGCATATGACCAAGTGACATGCTCCCACTAGCTAATAGATTATTCAACTCTCCCACTGAATCTTTGTACTGACTATCCGACAGGTGTTTAACCTCAATGGTTAATTTGTGGCACTAAAAACTATTCCAGGTTCCATCTTCGTTGTCATTCCAAGAGTACATTTGTTATGGTACAAGTAACCATATGTTCAAAGAGATTAGAATTATCATCCACAAATTCATCCATTCTTAATCCATAGTCATACTTGACAATCGTGTCTTTAATTACAATTATAGGGAAACCCTATTTCAAATATGTAATATGAAGACAACTTAAATCATAACTATTAGTGTATTGTCTTAGACTTATCAAGCATGGTATAAACAAATAATTGATTAAGTTTTACTCTCCTGTGTATTCAAGAAATCAAATATGCAGCAGAGTTTATGGGTTACTACCATGTCAAACGTAGTCATCCCATTTTAATGGAACTCATCATACCATAGTCCAAACAAGTTCAGGTTCGTCCATCTAAATAGAACCTATGCCTCTTATAACATTCCACGAATCAAACTCGAGTATTACTCTTATTGACTAAATCTATAGGGGTAATACCTTCTCAAATTATTCTATGGTTCATATCATTTCTAAAAAGGATATACGTTAATTATCTTTCCAGTGATGAGATCCACAATCAATATGTTTTACAACACATGGTGTTAAGTAATCTAATTTACTTAACTATGAAGTTCTTTGTCTCATGGATTTGACCAAATTAATAAACCATAGAAGTTGAAAATTTAATTTTTTATATCAGGTCTTCTAATTGTGTTTTCAAGAAGTTATTTATAATGTGGTGAGCTTCTAATCCACAGTCTCGAAGACGTCTACCTTTACACTATTAGCCCAACTAATAATAGGTAAGTCCATTACCGTCTTAACAAGTTTGGAAATAATGCTCATTCACACAATTGAATAAATGTCTAACACTTCAATCCATTATCAATATTTTATATTGATCTAACTTTCTTGAGGCGGATATCATATATCCATTACATAATTAGTCCTTTCCTGAAAATATAAGCCTTGCTTTATTTCAAGGATTTTAAAACTTTGCCTACGAATTTATCGTGTTACTATAATCATGGTAAATCTAATAATCTTATGGACATACTTATATGCTTATCAATCCACATAATATAATAAGAGTATACTTAGAACCATTCTTAGTGCACTAGTGTTTTGCTTCATCTCGCCTTTTGGCTTGATGGAATAGATGTGCTCACTATGAGCACACTTTTATCCTTATAGTGGCTAAATATTCGAGTTGAGTAGCATTGTAAGTGTCACTTTATGAGACATCAAATTCACTATGAATTTAATATCA
Organism: Plantago elongata; assembly: GCA_036897095.1. NCBI lineage: Eukaryota > Viridiplantae > Streptophyta > Magnoliopsida > Lamiales > Plantaginaceae > Plantago > Plantago elongata. The sequence goes on from JAYMSP010004293.1 coordinate 9,352, forward strand.
ACAATAAGAGACAATACATAAGTATTGTCAAACAATTTTCTCTGAGAAACTAATTCCTTTAAATAATAACCCCATTATTACTTATAACATGAGAACTTATGAAGAGGAAATCAAATTTCTATGAACGCATAAATTCGTTTTGACTATCATATGAGCATATGCGCTCATTGACCTTGCCAACTTCACAGGGAAGGTTGACCATTACCAGAAGTCCTTACACATACTCATTAGCAAATTTTACAATGTATTTCACATTCTCATGTTTTATTTGCATGCTACCTATATATTATGCTTCACATATCAAATACGCAACTTCGTCCAAGATTACACTCTTTCTATTTCATATGAGTGTTCAAGTCCAACTAAAAACGCTCAAAGCTTTCAGAAAGCATACACGTATAGATGCAAGTCCAAGACTCACTCAATCAATATATACTAAACGCAAAAATATGATTTCAATATTAATGTATTGGTAACAATAAAATATTCATCTTATAACATATGCCATTTTACAACAACTATATCTTAAACATTATATAAATAAAGCAAAAATTAATTTAACTCTAAATAAATAATTCACAACATTCACATTCAGCGACTAAATAATCAAGGTCTTATGATTTATTTAGTTCCATTAATTTTAACATATTCAACGACCCTATCGGAAGAATACGGATTCATATCTAATCATGAATCTTAATGGCCAAGATCCACATTCACATTACTACAGCTCGAACGGAGACTGATTACTGCAGTAATGGAACTGGTAGGTCGCTATACCAATTGTACAATACAAATCTTGGTTGACCAGAACCATTCTAATCGACGTCCGTAGACACTCCGTCGCGAGGGCGACAAGAGTAGAATAAGTAAGCCAAAACCTCACACGGTACTACACTATGGACCTATGAAATGGGTTCTCGCCTCGTAGACCAGAGCAAACACGGGGGTGTAAATACTACATGGACGAAAAAGTCCGAAACACCATTCAATTATGAGGAAGACGATATTCATCCAATAAGAAGCTTATATTAATGTTGGGGAACATTTATGTCGGGGTATTAATCGCTTAAACAATATCATACTAGTTCAGGTACAATAATCAAATATTGGGCGCCGCGTACCCAAACATGCTATATGCGGTCTAATAATTAAGGAGCATAGTTACATGCACAAACTAAAACACCGCATATTATAAGTGACGCCTACCCATACGTAATTCGAACAATATTTCATACGAAATAAAAATGATACATATAAATAAACATTTAACAAATTCACATAACATATACTCCAAGTATAAGCAAAGATGAATTCTAAATTCATAATTAACATGAAGTTGCTCCAAGTAAACAGTGTCATACAATCGTGGATTAAAACTATATTATGTATTTTAAATCAAATTTAAAATAAGCTATAAATCTAATTTATAACAATTTTTCAGTATTACTACTTTTAACATGTATCCAAACATGTCTTTAACTTTCTAAAAGATAAAATATCCCTTAAAGATAATTTACAAACCATTTACAAATTAATTTGTAGTTTCCAAAATCTTAGGGGCTATTTTAAAATTTTCAGGAAGGTCCAAATGTGATTCCAAAATAATTCTAGGTCCCTTTACAATTTTCTTAAAATCGAATCCAAAACATATTTCGAAATCTGGGGCAATTCGGAAATTTCCTACTGCTACATCCTTCCGTTTGTCCATCCTTTTTGATTGATTCGAGTTTAGCAAGAGGCGAGTTAGCGAAGATGATAGCCTCCATTAATAGCGGTTGGAGCTTGCTAGCTCTCAACTCATACGCGAATCGGGCTGGACATGAAGGTCGTAGAAGTCGCGAATCGTGCAAGGTTATCCGGATCCGGCTAATTCGGAAACTTGCGGTTGTAGTCGAAGTAGTTGCGGAGGAGACTCAAAGTCTCTGTTTTTTCAGCGAAACCCAGTTCGTTGTTACCCAAGACAACAAGTGTAACTAATTATTACCACGATAATTAACCAAGTTATTCAACTTAACCAAGTTAATCAATTGATAAATTGTACGTGATTCTAATCACTTATAACAAATCTGAATATTAATTTAGTTTCAATCCACGACAATATACACAAACATATATGTATATAGTCGTCAAAATCAGCCTAGCTTTGATACTACTGTTGATAAATACGTAAAGATAAACTCTAGGTTAGCACAGCAAAATTCAAAATTTTTTTATTGCATATTGATCTTGATCGGATGACTATATAACGTAATTACATAAACAAGCAAATCAATACTTACTTGTCGCACTAACTTTTCAGACAGCAACTTTAAAGCCTTAAAGCTCTTCTTTGAATCCTTTCGTCAAGCACCTCAATCTGTTCATCATGTATGATATGTTGAACACAATAATTCATCATAATTACATCCCGAAGCTCGGTATCCACGGGCAATTGATTCTACCGAAGAACGCTAGGAGTTCCCTTTCAAAACTATACTAAACTATTTAATGAGTAGGGTTATGGAGAATTGAAGGTGAATAATCACCTTGGTAGAATAATCACCTTGTTGTGTGACCCATAAAGCCTTATATAAGTAAGCACTAATCTAATTAAGGTTTACGTAAAATCCTAGACAATTTACCCAACACTCTTAATTAATACATAAGGAATGTTTGAAAGGATTGCAAACCACCTGTAATGTAGAGCTCATGATGATACGGTGCTTTCATTCACGGACACTCGATTAAGTCTAGAACTTGAATTCGTATCTGTTCCAATAACTTAATCACTTTATTTCTACTAATTGATCAAATAATATTTGAACACCATTCCAAATATATCTTGCGTTGGCCAACGACTTTGATCAAACTAGTTATGAGAAATTAAGTGTTCTCTCCAAGTCTATTTCGAGGAATGAATCCTATCTTGGTTCGATTACTACTAACATGTGTTTCGTGATGTACCCAACACATGCCGTACCTACCCCTACGAGGAGTGCAAGCATTTGTCATGGTCAAAGCACACGAGTCCACACATATAGTAAGTATCAACCTCAAGTCAAAGGACTATTACACCACCCTACAAACCGTTACTTCCGTAGACGCGTAAATAGATTACATCAAACAGTTTCTCGGCTGGGTACACCAACACTCTCTAAAGTGTCTATGTGTCCATCACGAATCATCAAGTAATTCGTAGTCGTGAGAACTACTACATCTTCAAAGGATATGATGCAGACCAAATGTCAATCTCCAATGCGTCATCGATATCTTATTCTTGATGATCATTGATTGGGGCCATTTTAGAGTTATATTATGTCACTCAAGATTTACATTCTTAGTGATAACACAAATCTCATGGTAACACATATGTAAATAACTACAGACAAACAAATAATATTATTCACATATTGTAATGCCTATTTATAGATGAGCAATAATCATAAATAAATGTTGAATCGAATATGTATATTTGTCCTCAATCGATTGTCTTTATGACATATATACTTTCAATTTTTACTAAAATGTCTCTGTATAGAGAGTTATTAAAAAGTTATTAGAGATCTATGATATTGAGTATTCGATTAAATATTGTAATTATAATATCTTATAAAAAAATCATAAATGCCATAATACCTTCATTTAGACTACTTCTAGCAGTTACGGTTCATGCCCATGACTGCAGTGAATTTTACCCGTAATGGTCACCGGACGCATAATCTGTCATGAATTTTACCCGCAATGGTCGTTGTAGTGTGAACAACTACAAAAACAAGCACACAATAAAACCATAACAAGAATGAAAGTGTGGAGTCCCTTCCCGTCCCGTAAAGATGATTAGTAAGGAAAAGAAGTGAAAAAGAACAAAATCATGAATGAAAACTATAAAAACAATACGTATAATCAAATTGCAAATAAAATAGAAGTGCATTTGTAAAACATACGCCATTTACTAATTTGAACAAATTAGATCAAAACGCTTAAAACAAGCTCTGTTAAAGATACTGAATAAATGCTTTATATGGTCCATGCCCAATCTAAAACACTACGTGTCCAATTACAAGTACGGACTAACACATAAGGACTACAAGGTGAATAGAGCATAGACTCCGCGAGACCGGCCTCCATGTGGTGTACTCCATATAGTAAAGTCCACTACAATATGTGATGCCTCCTGCACTACAAAAAACTGAGTCTTTAACAATGAATTTATCCATCGTTAAAGGCTTAGCGATTCGTCGTTAGTCCGCCTTACAACGGACTAACGATGGATAAGACGCCCGTTATTAAAACGGGCATCGTTAGAAACATAACGACGGACTAATATGTCCGTCGTTAGGTATTACGACAATAAAACTTTATCCGTCGTTAGTGGTCCGTTGACCCCTAATGACGGATAATAGTTATCCATCGTTAACACACTGACATATGGATTTATTCGTCAGTGTTTTCTAACAAAAGATAATAATGCCGTCGTTAAACGTAACGATGGAATGTTACTATCCGTCGTTAAGGTGAATTAGGCTAGTTCACCCTAATTCTCCTTTCTAACGACGGATAAGATTATATGTCGTTAGATTTTAGGATTTTTTAAATTATTTAATTTATATTTTCTATACTTGATTAATCAAATCTAAATTAAGTTATGCCACCCAAAACAATTATAAATAAAAGACATTCTTTAAGATCCGAAAGTTGAGAAAATATCATAATTAAAAAAATACATCACAGTTCACATATTCGCTCATAAATTAAAGTACCATAATAGTTCTAGAAGAGATGAATTGAATGTAATGAAATAAAAATAGAGTATCACTGACTATCATCGTCTGGGTGACTACTACGCTGGCTCTTGAGCCCCATCATCTTTTTCTCATCTCAGCTATCTCTCGCTCTACTTTTGCCTCGTGTGTCTCGAACTTGTTATGCAGAGAATCAATCTATTACTGTAGAGGAGTGACTATCTCATCGACCTCTAGCTGAGTGTAATGGCGACCTGTTGACTTCGATGAGGATGACTGACCAATGGAGAAGTTGGCCGCACAATTCTTTCCTAGACTCCCCACTCCATAAACTCGACCTTTCTCGCCTGGTGGGTTGACCTCAAGGAAGATACAGTCATGTGCCTCAATGGACAACTCCTCAGTCTTTGTCCTCTCAGCGATCCTCCTCTGCACCTCAGACTGCAATATGTAAGAAACTCGTATAAGTAAAACATCTATTTGTTACAGTAGAAATTAAAAAAAATAAGTATGAAATTGTAAAGAATGAAGTATTGTACCGCAATCTGCTCGGCCCTCTCGTCTACCCAAACACCTCCCTTCGACTTCCCCTTCGTCATCTCTTGAAGGAGTGTTCGCGGTTCCTTAGCCAGTTGTTGTACAAACATGACGAATCCAGTTAGGATTAGTTAATTTGTGAATTATATTCAAAGAAATAAATAAAATACGAAAAGTTAATTGATTAGGTTGAAGTAAAAATAATAAAATACTTACCGACATCACTTCATCTGTAACAACAGCGCGAGACTCGTAGTGATGCATGGCGGTGCATTTCCCATCTCGCGGCTCAGTTAGTCGGTTCTGTTGATTCTTATAGGAGGTGTCTTGCACGTATGTACCCTGCCAGTAGGTTTCCCACTCTTGCCACTGCTCTAGAGTCAAATGATCTGGATTTTTAGGCCGGTGTCTCTTCATGTCGTGGACATAGAACTTGTACTAGTTCAAATCTAGGCGCTCAAAGACAGGCCACATCGAACTCACCATTCGATTGGGAATGTAGAACTTTTTCTACATCAATTTCATACAGACAAATCATCAAGTCAAATGATATCATACAAATAACATATTACCAATTCATAGAAACAAAATGGTGACTAACATATCACCCAAGTTAAGTGGCTAACATACCACACATACAAAAAGTCGTACAATTTACTAATACACTGGTGACTAACATATCACCCAAGTTAAGTGGCTAACATACTACACATACAAACAGACGTACAATTTACTAATACACCGGTGACTAACATATCACCCAAGTCCAGTCATTTAACAAACATAATCAGCTGAAAATAAATTTAACAAATTAAAACATGAGAATCTAAGTGAAATGCTTATCCTGAGCTCGTCAAAGTAGAAATGCTTGGTCGCATCACTCAGCGTTGACCACTTCTCTCCTCCGTCAACTCCTCAGACACATTCTTAGGCCAAAACCTGCACATATCAATGAATCAAATGTTTATTACTAGTAAATGAGAAGGTCATTTTTCATTTATACGTCGTTATCATCTATGTATATAAATACTTACTTATCCGGGCCGTTAATGAACATAACCGGCCTCCCTTGGTACTTGGCTTCGTCTACTTTCTCCAGCCCAAAAGGGCAGCCATCATCGGGAAACTCCTCTAAATCAGGAGACATAGACACGCTCTCAAGTCCCGAACCAGGTGGGGTCTGGCTGACATGAGTGTCACCCTGACTGCTACCATCACCAATGTCATCGAGTGGAGGACTATGTCACTCGGTCTGTCCCCACTCCGGGTCCCACTAGTCCTGGGGAGGCGGTATGTACAATTTCTATGGCGCGACATCTGAAAGAGAAAATTGTATTAGTACAAGTTATAACTAAAAATAGTGAAGTAAAACATAAATATTGCATAATTAAAACACATGTTAGGCTATTCAACAAGTAACGTGAAATATAGAAAACACATACCCTCTTCCTCGCCGACACTAGTTAAATCTACATATTCATTGTCATTTAGATGTATGTATTCATTAGTTGCATGTACGCGATTCCTAGCTGTATCATCAGTAGACTCTCCTTGATACGAGTTGGTAATAGATTTGTCTTTGTGAATTCTACCCTGGAGCGTGCTCGTATATGTATAGCAGCTAACCAATCCGCCTTGTCTCATTTCAGGCTTGGATATTCAAAGAAAACGACCTGGCTTGCTTGATCAGCCAGGATAAAAGGTTCATATTTACTACGGTACCTCTTCCTATGGTTAATCTCAACCATTTCGTACTCCTTGTGCACTTGAGTACCAGTTGGAGTGGGACCAGTCGACATCGAACATGACTGTTCTTTTCAAAGGTAATCCTGCATATTGAAGTCGAATAATTCTTTTCAACTTCCCGTAGAAGTCAAAGTTATCTTCTGATGAGATTTGATCGACCCCCTTCATACACACCCCAAAATTTCTTGTGGACATGACTATGTTTGAATCCATTGTGTGAAATCTAAGACCGTTAACTATGTACGATGGGAATGTGTGGGCAACCCTCAATGGACCCTCAGCCAGAGACTCTAAGTAAAGACAGTTGACTTCATTCACAGGATCCCGAACATAGTCCCTAAA
>JAYMSP010004294.1:0-16698 GCA_036897095.1 Plantago elongata
GGGGGGCGTTTAACACTCATGAGTCAAACTCCACGAGTATTCTTCCAGTAAATGGGGGAATCATGCGCTGCGGACCTTGTGTCAAGGTCAGCTGTAGGAGTCGAGCATCACTATGTTTTGCTGCTTTATTGGGACCCATCAGGCAAAGCACAGAGTTGCGCAATGCTCGAGCTATTTTGTCCTAGAGGATAGTGTTGTTCTAGCAACAGAATGCTCAACATTTGATTGAACGAATCCGCGAAACACAGCGAGTCCCCATGCCTGAGCTATTTCACGGTTTGGGCTACTAGTGTATGCCTCATACTGATTACTGAATTATGTAAATTTAAATTCTCGAGTGTTATTCTCATGAACCTGTCAGTTTTATCTTTCTGGCTTATTCTTGAAGGGATTTTGTATGCACTTTAGTGCGTGCACCTTGCTTTGCGCATTAATATCGCGACACTTCTACCTATCTTTTGGGATTAAATAAGTATGTGCATTAATGTGGTGGGATTAAATAAGCATGTGCATTAGTGTGGCCTCCTTCTCCCACCTCCCGTTAAGCGGGATTTTAGCTGTGTCCACCAATTTTCAAGAGCATTGTTATATTGAGCATTTGATTAATTTGATCCTGTTTTTTCTCATTCCAGCCCTAGTGGACGCCAATTTGTCTGCTGCAAGGAAGTTTCTTCATATTTGCTTTCTCTTCATGGTATTCAAGATCCAAATGTAGACTTACTGCCTCAAAAGGACAATGTCATTGAATCTACTTCTGCAACTGTAAGTTTGTCTCTGTATTTTTTCCCTTTATAAATCCATATTCATTTTTATGTTTCTTATTTTGCTCTGCATGTTTGTCTCACCCTTGATTCTGATATGATTAGAGTTTCTTTACAGGAATTGTCACAGGCATCGGATTTTGCTGCTCCGTGCGATGCCAGGATGGAACTCCCAGCCCCTGCTGCATCAACACCTGTTCAAGTGTCTAACGCTGCAATTACTGCAGATAAGTCTGAGGGCAGAGGAAGAGACAATTTACATTGCAAGAAGTGCAATGTGTCTTTCATGGACAAAGCTGAACTCTTGCAACACAACTCTTCTCTACATCCAAAAAACAGATCTAAAATTTCTGTGAGCATTGCTGATGGGGTGATTATTAGGGAGGATGGAATCTTTGAATGCCGATTCTGCCAGAAGACATATACTGAAATACATCGGATGACTGGTCATATAGGAGCCCATGTGAAGTACCGAGAGAAGATGGCTGGAGAATTACCACCTGAAGACGTTGCAGGTTCTGTCCCTGGCAACGAGTTTTGCAGTCAAGATGCTACGGTGGGATCTGAGGGTGTTTCAGCATCAATTAATGATGCGCTCAAATTGACCTCACATTGCGATAAAGACAGTGCAAATGTGGAAGGCTCAGAGGATGCTAATATGGAAGGCTCAGAGGATGCTAATGTGAATACCAGAGGATCTGATGAAGCAACTGGTGCAGTTACTGCAACAAGTTCAAATCCAGTTAACGAGGTCCTCATGTCAAAAGACGAGGGCAATGATTTACTGGAAAATCCTGATGTTGCACAAGCAAATGATTCTACTGCTGAAATAGTTCCTGACGGTTCTATTTTGCAGGTAATGTCTGATAACTGTTCACCTTTGCCTTTTGATGGGAACACGGATGGTGCAACTGAGATATCTGCTTCTGTAGAGAATGCAAAACAAGATATTGCACTGGACAGTAATATCATTGATTCAAGTAATTATATGGAAGCATGTGGTACAAATGGTGAAAATGTTGATGCCTGTAAGGCACGCAATAATGAGCTCAAACTTGATGGTGAGACTTTTGCAGCCAATGAGACCACATTTGACTTTCTGGAAAATGGCAATGGGCAAGAGAAAGAAACAGCTGCTGTTGACTTTCTGGAAAGCGGCACTGGACAAGAGAAAGATACATCTGCTGTTGTAGAGCAGCAGAGTGATTTTGCGAGCTTGCACTGTAAGAAGACGAGTAACATTGAATGCTTGTCAACTTCTGGATCAACATTGTCCAAATGCTCCGAGATGAACCCAGTATTCAACATTGGTATGCTTGCTCCATCTAATGATGAAAAATCACCTGCAGAAGAGAATGTTTGCTCCATAAATACAGGCGCAGATTATGAAACACACAGTTTTGGCATCTGCGAGAAAAGAAGTTCTGAAGTAAATTATGCTGGTGAGAGTTGTAGGCATGATGAATGAATGTTGGAATTAGTTCATTATTTCCATCTTGGAACGAGCAAGATACATTGCCTGAGAAATACAATTCAGATTCTCTGTTAAATGAATCTAGGGTGCAGAACAATTCTGAGAGAAGGTTGGTTGCTGGTCTTGAAAGCAACCAAGCTCCTCAAAACAATGACAACATCTGTGGCAGAAAGCCGGAAGTATCCCCATTTGATGATATTCAAAGTATCAGGGGGAGTGAAGTAAGTGATCCTTTTGGCGGCAGTTTCTCCACACTAAATTCAGACTCCATGATTGGTAAAGGATATCCTAGAGAGGATAATGTGTTTAAATTATTCAGCAGTGTAGAAGATCAGAACCAGAAGCCTTCTGGAAGTGTCTTATTTGGTCAATCGGCAGAAGTTTCTCATACAGGATATACTGGAAGTGAGATCTATCCTACTCCGATGAATCAGTCTAAGCTGAAGGAATTTGAAAGCCCCAGAGAGCATGATCTAAGCCTTTCTTTTGGTAATTTTCAGAAGGAAATGCAGACAGATTCAAATAGGGTTGAACTGGACAGATTCTCCACAGAAAGTTTCAACTTCCAACCAGCTGTCCCTCAAAATTATGGTGATCAATCACGTTCAAATGTTATGGATGCCAGCATAACAGGTGATGTTGCTTTTCGTAATCTGAGGTCAGAACAACAAAGGGGTTCTAATAGGACTGAGCAGGAACAGTTCCTGCCAGAGAGTTTTAACTTCCAACCCTTTGTCCCACAAAATTATGTTGATCAAACACGTTTGAGTGTTGTGAATTCCAACAGGCCAGGTGGTGTGTTTCCTTTTGCTAATGTTCAAAAGGAATTGGAAGCAAATTCTGACAGGGTTGAACAGGCAAAATACTCCACAGGCAGTTTTAACTTCCAATCCCATGTTTCTCAGAATTATGGTGATCAAACACGGTTGGGGGTTGGAAATACCAATACACAGGATAATGTGAAACAAGCAAGACAATTTGGTATTGATTTCCTTGATTCATCTTTCAACAGAGCAAACGAGTTGCCTGGCAGTTTGAACATGCCTCCCACTGGTGCGGGATGGAATAGGTCACCTGGAGTAAAGTTAGGAACTCCTGACCAAAACATGATCCTTGGTTTTGGGAGGAACAGCTCACAGTCTGTTGATGGTCTGGCTAATAGTCCTTGGACAACTGGTCGTGGAAATGATTATCAAGATTCTTTTGGTATTGCACCAGCTCCGCAAGTTCAAGCATCTACTGGTTTTGGTGCTTTCAATCTTAGACAAAATCAGGTACTTTACGATATCTTCACTGTGTATTCTTAGATTAAAGTAACACAGCCTGAACATTCTCTCTGATATAAATTTTCTGAATTATTTCACATCTCATTTTAAGATAAAGTAGGAACATGGACAATTTCATTTTTCTTTTGTAGTTTAGTTAATCTTAACTGATCCTCCTATATTGCTACATCTTTCTATATTATTAAATGTCAATAACTCAATAGCATTGGGTTAATCCGATACTACATCTGCATGTCACAGCTCTTCTGTAAATAAATCGTGATTTGCTATCACCGCATTTTAAGCAGAATTTGGTTCTTATGGATATATGGACGATGGATGAATGTTGTTTTCATGCACTTATTACTTATCAAGTACATGAACAAACTATATGACATTTTGATGTTATACATTTTGCTTGCACACTTTTATCTTCTTTAATTTTTTATGGAAATTAGAATAATGAAGCTTCTTGGGAATTGCTATATCATGATGAACTGGAGATTAGTAAATTATAATTTCTAGCCATAATTTGCTGATAAATTAGACTCTAGGATTTTCTGAATACATTCATTCAGGAATGGTGAGTTTGGAAGACTGGTTGCTCTAGAGTGGTTCCATTCTCAAAACGTAATCACAGGTCCTTTTTCCAATTGATACTAGATTCCTTTTTTGACTGAAAATCTCAAAAAAAAAACCAGCGGTTGCTTAGCGCAAAGTTTTTGGTTTTGTGATTTACATGTACATTTTCTCTGATATAGCACACCTGCATCAGCTCTCTGTACTCATTACCGCCTAGTATTAACTTATTGGCATGCTTACATGGGCAGGGTCAGGGAAGTTCTTATGGGATAACTGAGAGCTACAATGGGGGAACAAGCACTTATGGAGCAAGTAGACCTGAGCCTGTGGAGTACAGTTTCATGGGGCAAAGTCCAAATTCACTGCCTGGAGATTCCAAGATTTATCAGTATGAAGCGAGTGCAGAACAAGGGCTGAATCCCTCATATTGGCTAGGAAAGGATGCTTTAATGCACGGTATAGCTCCTGCCACCCAGGTCCCAGCTGAATGTGCTTGGTGCAAGAGTGTGTTCTATCATGATCCAGTTCAGTCTGGAGTACAAAGTGGCGCAATTGGAGTTATCTGTCCCTCCTGCAGTATAAGATATCAAAGCTAGTTGAATAGGCTCTTGAATGCCTTGCTTGATTCTGGTGCATTGAAGATAGAAACTCAGACTTTGTGCTGTTATTACGCATCAAAGCATAGACAATTTGGATCTTGCGCGGTTCTTGCGCATCAAAACATAGAAAGCTCAGGAAAGTTATTATTACTTTCTTTTCTTAGTCATGATAATATTAGTGTTGTACTTTATGTCTTTGGGGTTGGGTACAATTTGTACTCACATAGATGATTGTAATGTTTCAGTAGATTTATGTTTTTTTACAAGAAATCTTCCCCATCCTAGACTTGCAATTTTTTGGTGAAAGTCTTGTTAACATATTAACATAATTTATGGTTATAGAAGTCTGATGAGTTTTCTGAAAGCTTATCTCAGCATCAATTGTTTTTGGTGTGGATTTCAGCCCTGCTATATATGCTGGTTGGTTGTGTTAGGGCCGGTCGACTTCTTTCTTTTGCTAAGCTGCAGTGTCCTTTTCGTTGTTGCATTTCAAAGACATTTGCGATTTCCTTTTGGTTCGCTTTTTGACAGATTTGTGAGATCGATTATATTTGATTGTTAGAAATAGGACTCGGGCTCAACTGCAAATTTGATTCACTCGCACATGAATAGGCATTGTGGCATGTATCGCAATGAAGATAATACTGAACATAGTGTACTCGAATCCATTAAACAATGATGTTCTTATTACTAGAATCATCAATATTTTCGAAAAAATCCATCATGTTTGGTATCGTTTCCATTTGAGATAGCATTATGGAAAAATGTATGATGCTATAGTAAAATTATGATGTTTTTCATTCAATTACTAATATATACTCCTACATATGTCCCAAAATAGTTATCATTTGTAATTTTGTTGGAAAACATGAATTGTAGTATAATGTTTAGATAGGTCGGAGGTTCAATTCCTAGGAAGAACAATTATTTGAAATGTTTAGATATATGCAAGTGGTGTAAGGTAAAGTGCATAAAAGTATAAAATAAAGGAGGGTCGGAGATTGCTTTTGTATGAAAAGTTAAGATCAAAACGATTCGAAATTACATATGAGAATTTGTGATTGCCATAAAAAGAGCATATGTGATGAGGTTAAAATGAAATAATTTTAATATACTAACTTTATAGAGACATTCAAATTGATAAAATACGACAACTGTTTTTGGTCGATTGGAGTATATTTCATGTAAAATGCATGATGTCTTAAAGAATTCATGTTTTACAAGTAATGTATGTTTTGTGCTTATATTATATGATGTTTTGTAAAACGTGAATAATTATAAAATTTAAAAAAATTAGAAATACATAGCCACATATATAAACTTCTGTAATTATTTACCAAATTTGAATTTTAAATCAAAGTTGAACATGATCAAATCAATATAAAAATTAATAATATACTTTTATTAAGACGAACAAGTCAATTATCAATAAATTCATAGAACTAAACAATCGAAAGTTCGATAAAAATATAATTGGTAGAGCCACCACAAGAAGAGCCTATATAGTATATACTAGTACTATGTAGCTAATACTAGTGTTAGAAAAAAAATCAATTCGCAAATAAATGAAGTTTAAATTAAATTCAAAATAAAGATTTACTAAATTTTGTGGTTGATATAAAGCTTTTAGTAATACCTTTTTAGAGTTTGTGTTTGATTAAATATTTTCAAATTATAGATTTAACTAAGGATTTGTACAAACCTCTACATATGAATAAACTCTTTAAATGAATATTTTTTCCCGTTCTAATGATATAATTGTATAGGTTATTATTGTAAAATAAGCATTTAGTTATATTCCAAATAACTCATATATAATTAATTATATGATCCGTAAGTATATAACTTTTATAATTAAATATGTAATAAAATATGGGATGATTACTCCCTCCGTCGATTATAACGAAACATTTCTCAGGCGCGTTTTAAAGAAAAATATGTAGTAAGTAGTTAAGAATGAGTTCGAGATAGAAAATTATATATATGTCAAAAATAATATATGGTTATAAATAAGTTATATTATGAAGTTATTTTTATGAATAAAAGATTATTTTATTTTGATGATACATCTTAAATGAAGAATTATTCAACTTCTAATCGGAAGGGGGAGTAATTTGAAATATTTTAAATACTATGCAAAGTTGATCACATTTTAAAGGGGATGGCTACAATATGGTACAAATGTCCACATTTTAAAGGTGTAAAGTAAATCTATGATGTTCCTTCGAATCTAAAAAGTAGTTACATACATCAATTTTGGCAAAAAATGCCATAAAAGTAAATGAAAAGATAATTTTTCTTTCATAAATATCAAAAACATATGGAGAGAGAGTTTAAGAGAGAGGAACCTTGAAGCTCTCTTCTTCACCCCACATCAAATTTCCCCAATTAACCAATCAATCAAATCCCTAATCTGATTTCTTCACTTTCTCAAAATTAGGTTTTGCCAGTAATTGGGATGATGGATAATATCGTACTACGCGGAACAATCATCACCTTGTCGCTATTTCTTCTCCAAGTGAGGCTATCGTGCGCCGACCCGGTTGTTTGTCCGGTTAACTCTCTCAAAGACTTCATCGTTGCGCCGAAACATGTCTGTTCTGTTAATGGTGGGCGTCAATTTCCCCCTTCCACTGGTGTGCTTGAGGTGGGTTTTCTTTATCCTTTTGGATTTATTCGTGTTGACTGTTCGAATTATCTTTTCCAATTAATGTGTGGTGTGTAATTGATTGGTCGGTGATTTAACTGATTTTGTGTACTCGGAGCTATCTGATCTGTGAGTCTGCATCAGTTTGATAACTGGAATTTGGGTTTTGAAGTTTGAAATTTGAGCTTCGAATATGCTCAGCAAGTATCCATTTTTAGTGAAATTGGATTATGTGTTTTGTAAAGGAGGATAATTGTGTTGAAGGTTTGAGCTTCAGTTCTAGATGTGGGTTTTTGTAATACTTGAGAAAGTTTGAACTTTATAGGATTTTCAATTTTGTGGGTTGGGTGATTCCATGCTGTTGTGTTACAGTAACAGGATACAAAGATTTTCTTGTTGACCACGTATGATGATGTGAGGTCCTTTATGGATCTCGTAAATGTTGATACTGTTACTTGTTCAAAACTTGGGTCGAGGTCGAATACAGGACTTCGATGATGATCTGAAACTTGTGTTCTTCACATTTACTCTTTAGCAATTCCAAACCACCATGGCACCATATCTCCAGCTCAGAGTAACAACTTCCTTTTCCCACACATTCTGAACTTGTCTTCATTTTTTACCAGATTATGTGAATCGAAGTATTTCATAGGATTGAATTCTTTCTTGTTGGTGTTTATTTTGGGGAAGATGATGAAAAAATGGGGGATTGATTGAATTGAGTAAATGAGGGATGACAGAAGTAGATGATGAATTGATTATTCAATTTCATTTTCAATTACATCAATTTTCAAGCTAAGTAGAGCTCCTTCAATGTAGTACATTTTCTTGGTTAATTATTTGATGTTGGTGTCTTATTAGAATAAAATTTTGAAAATTCCCATGAATTATCCAGTTTTTATTTTATTTTAATTTGGATCTGATCCGGTCGGAAAAGCAGGTTTTGGTCCAGAGGATTGGGTCTGGACTGGTTGGTCCGGATTCGTGAATTGTATGTGAAGCCCATGATGGATGGTCCAAGTTACCCAATTTACAGCCCTACTTGTTTGTCAGCCTTTTTGACATAATGTTCTTGTGGTTAGATAATAGTGTAACTGGATGCATAATCAATGTTGGTTTGTTTTTGTTGAAAGATGATAAGGGGCTATTGTGACCTAGTATTATTGGTTAGTGTTCAGATAAATGGAAAAAATTAGAAAAATTGAATAAGTTCCTGATCCTTTGTTGGGTATGACATAAATCAGTAAAATTTCATGCTTAGATATCATATGTGCAATGGTTTAAATTAAATTGTTGTAATTTGATAATTGTTATATATTAGAAGCTTGTAAGTTGTGATAATTACCTTCGGTCGAGCCTGTTTCTTCCCATGATGAATGCATTGATTGAGGTCATCTGTCCTCATAGGTGGTTCCGTAAACACTGTAGACAACCCCTAATTGATTTTTGGAATTCATTTTTATGGGATCCATGTTTTTTTCTTTTTAATGTTCAAGATTGGGCTCTTTCTTGTTCATGACTGTCTTCTGAAAATATTATTTCAATGTGTCAAGGGGGATGAAGTGTCACTGCAGAAGGCACTGCAAATGGTTCAGAAAAACGAAGATGATTATGTGGCTATTCTCTTCTATGCATCTTGGTGTCCTTTCTCTGGATCACTTAGGTCCAGCTTCTCTATCTTGTCTTCCGTTTTTCCTTCAATCCCTCATTTGGCAATTGAAGAATCAGCTGTAAGGCCAAGGTTGGTACAAACTCTATCTAATGTCCTTGTGCTATATTTACAATTATTACTATGGGTTAAATTTTTTTTATTTGATCTTTCCAGCATTCTGTCTAAATATGGGGTTCATGGGTTTCCTACTCTGATTCTATTGAACTCCTCCACCATGCGCAATCGGTATCAAGGATCTCGTTCTCTGGATTCTCTAATCTCCTTCTATGGTGAAGTCACTGGTGAGCTTTATGTGCTATGAAAGTTGTGTAGTTTTACAAAATTTTAGTTTAGTCTGTGTGATTTATTGTTTCAAGGGGTTAAGCTGCCCAGTGTCCAATGTAAACGGGAACAGCTTGGGAGTTTAGGTGTTCATTAAAAATAAATAAATATGACATGCCCCTGACAAATGTGTATGTTGGTAAAATGCAGCACTTAGAAATTGATTCTTTTTATAAATGTTTCTGCTATAACCGCAGTTCATACAGAACAGAACTACTGAAGATTAGTTGTTGTTGGCCCTCAAGATTGTACCTAAAGAAGAAAAGGTAATGTCCAAAAGCCTTAAGGAAACAACATATGATTATGCCTTTCAGGATAAACATAAACAGTTATGATGTCAGCAACTTAATGAAGATGAGCAAGGAGTAATGGGGGCACAAGCTATAGTTATGTTGCATTTGTCCTTAGGATTTGCAAATCCAATAGCTGTAGGCTGGATCTCTAATAGAACAGCTGAAATTGGAGACGCATGTTAAAGTGACTTGTTAAATATTCTCCGAGGGTCTTGCTAAAATGATGAAAAAGAAAAAGGAAAAATGAAGCTGCAGTCACTATGCTTTCAGTTGTTACAGCTTAAGAAGAAATCCTGGGGCTGGTTTACACTAGATCATGCTGTTTCGATTTTGTAGCTTACTTCTGTACAAGAGAAGCTAGATGTTCTTGTAAAAGCCCACCTCTGTAGGCAGAATGAGCGAGAAGATTTTCTATACAGCTTTTATGGGAAATACTTGATTTTCATTATCTTGTTGAATCTTGAATATAGAAACTTGTGTTAAACAGGCATGGAGGCTGCTGGAGCTGATGGAGTATTACTGGACAGGGTTGGATGTTCAGGAAACGATGAAAAAGACAAAACTAACCAGGAAACTTGTCCATTTCCCTGGGCTAAGTCTCCTGAGAACTTACTTCAGCAGGAAACATACTTAGCTTTGGCTACAATTTTCGTGATCCTAAGAATACTCTACTTGGTCTTCCCAACATTACAAAATTATGCACAATTAGCTTGGAGGAGATACATTATAAATGCAAGTTCGAGCAGTTTGTGGGAGCGTCCAATACTCCACCTCAAAAGTGTAATGCACTTGTTAAATTCTCTAATTGAGCCGTGTAAAAAAGGTAATCTGCAGGAAGGAGCAAAGAATGCCAAAGCGTGGGCTTCACAGTCTCTTGCAACTGTTTCATTTGGAGATTCTAGCTCAAGTCGCGATGTGTCATTACACTGATACTTATTTATATGGAAATTCTCCTCCGTGTGATGATGCGGTTGCCTGGACCAGGTGCTGTAAGAACATTTGGTTAAGGACGCATACCTCTTTCTGGGAGGATAACATGCGATAGTTGTAACTCCTACTCACTGATGTTGTTGAGTGTTTTATTTTTCAGAGAGTATATCAGTGTAATGTTAAGCCGAATATCTTGTTGGGCACAAAATGTATGTCCATGTAAAATAGCTGTATTTTCCCGTGACATGCGTAGGGTTCATTCGGTCATCCATACATTTGAGTATTTGTCACCTTTTATTTTCTTTTTCTCCTGTGTATAATAGGCTTTAACTGGAAGTTTGGAACTATCTAATTTTGAATTCAACATCAATTTTCTTCTTGCTATGTGCCTACACTGTAAATCAGTTGGTATATTCGCGTTACTCCTGAATGGGACTTCCAGAAATACTGATCCATATCATTGAGTCTTCCCAATAAATCTTTAATATTTTTTTTGGTAATCTTAATATACAACTACATTATATATTATGTAGCCGTAAAGGACTATTCAATAACGAATTAGATTAATAACATAAACACTAAAGTTAAATTACTATTATATGTGTTTTACATTCAACTGTAAATTCAATTCGAATCGAGTTAATGGACACTAATAACCGATGATATTTTTTGCGATGGTATATTTTGCAGAAATAGTTTTCAAAACTCCAACAATTCTAAGAATGGAATCGCTACTCATGAACGTTTTTAGACTTGTTACGTAGAAAAAGGCAGAACCTATTGATTGAATTGGCATTTGGTTCCTAAAACCCTTGCTAGCTAGCTGTTGAAGAAGAACACAAACCCTAATCGTTCCTCAGCTCAAACCCAGCCGTTCCTCAGTTCTGGTAATTTCTTTCTTGCTTTTAATTCCTTCATAGTCTTCATCTCACAAATTCGCACCAATTCTCATCTCCATTACGTCTGTCTCATAATCACCATCTATACATCATATCATCTCGTCTGGCCAATTGAAGCAGCAGCAGACCGATTCTCCACCATCACTTCTCTGCCACCACCCGACGCCCGGTTATTTCATTTTCGTTGCCAATTTGTTGATTCTGTTTTACCATACTGCTTATTCTCATCATGTTTCTTCTGTTACACATTCGCAAAACTCTCCTTCAATTTACTCGTAATCCATCCCTTGTTCAAAAATCGTCTGTTAACTTGAACTATTTCTCTACCTCTAAACTCAAATGCGAATCCACTGTAGCACCAATTTCATCATCTGTTGTTTCGGATTTCTTGTTGGAAAAACATCAAATTTCACCTGATGTTGCCTCTCGTGCTACTTCGGCTTTAGCCCATGTAAACGATACTGAGAAGTTAGCTTCAGTTATTTCTTTCCTGACAGATACTAATGGTTTTTCCCAAACCCAACTCGAAGCACTCATCAAATCCTGCCCCGCTTTACTCGTAGCAGACGTAGACAAGACATTAAAACCCAAATTTGATCTTTTTAAAGACTCTGGTTTCTCTCCTTCTGAAATTGCCGGGATTTTTTCCAACGCACCCTGGATTCTTGCACATAGCTTGTCTAACAGGATCGCACCTGCTTTAGCTGTGTTGAATACCTTGTTGGGCTCCCACGCCCATGTTGTCAAGCTTTTGATGATTTCTGGATCTGATTGGTTGTTTACAGATCTGGAGAAGACGCTGGTGCCCAACATTCAATACTTGACCACCTGTGGCGTGCCCATGGATCAGATACATAGGTTATTGTATCGCAATTTTAGATTTTTGTCGCAAAAACCCCAACTGATAAAGCAGGCTGTAGATAGAGCTGAACGACTTGGGGCTGATAGAAGTTCCGAGTTGTTTCTGCACACCGTTAAGGTTATTGGCTCAATGAGTGAGAAGATCTTGGAGCGCAAGGTGCAGGGTCTCCATGAATTGGGTTTATCAGAAAGTGATATACTGATGGTACTTAGGAAGCAGCCAGATGTGTTTTCTTTATCGTTGGGGAAGGTGTCTACAATTAAAGAGGTCCTGCTTGCCACTGGGAAGTACACGATGGAGTCTATCATCAATTACCCAAGAGCACTCACGGTTAGTAAGAAGATATACAAGCCGAGGGTGAACGTTTTAGAGGTTCTGGAACGTAAGAACCTGATTAAGGAATGGCCTAGTCTAAGTACTCTTGGCACAATGACGGATGATCAGTTCTTCAAGGCATTTGTTGCTCCTCACGGGAATGCAATTAGTGAATTGTGGCCGAAGTTTTCATAAAGAGTTGTTTGGTCTAGAATTTAGATAGTTCAGTAGTGTTCTCTGGTTAACGTGGGTTCTTATTGTATTTGTTGATGATTACTTCCAGACAGGTAAAGCGCCTATAAGGTTATTGCAAACAGTTCTTAACGACTCAGTTTCTGGACAAGGAGCTGGAGGAGCTGGAACTTGATCTAGGAAATGCCTATACTGAGTGGGTACTATCTCGGCATCTTGCATGCCTATACTGCTCTCTTGCATAAGTGGGCTGCACAAGGCATTTATGCAATGAATCATTTATATCTTGCATTATTTGAGAAATTTCCTGCGGAAAAGTATAAGCTAGGTTCTTATTGCTCATTCAATAAATTGCCATCAGCAGTTTGTGGCTTTGTGCTTTCTCTTCCTATGTAAACTTACTTCTCTCTGTCTCTCTCTCTCTGTAAGACAGTTTGTTGACCTCTTCCCAGATTTCTGTTTTGTACTAGTTTTTGTACTCAAGGAAATATGTTTTGGGTTTCATGTTCTTGTTCGTACGAGAGCATTATGAGCACTTGTTTCTCTCCAATGAATCAAGGATTCTAATTACATGGCATACTGAAATTTGTACGCCTGTTACATTGAAAATTTGTACGCCTGTTACATTGATGATATTAATTATTATGGTCAACTTGTTCCTTCAATTTCATGTGCTGCACAGGGGGCTTTTCTCAATGGGTCTGAGCACTGGTTTATTACTGAAAGAATTGAAGAAGATTCAGAATCTGCATCTTGTAACATTGCTGCTTTTGATTTTGCTGATGAGGTGTTTCACGAGATTCCTATGCTGGTCCTGTTTGATAGGAATAATCTTGATAATTGGATGAATGGACTTACTGTTCTTGGTGGGTGTTTGTCGATTGTCGACAATTTGACCAATCATACTACTGATGTTTGGGTGATGAAGGAGTATGGAGTGGTGGAGTCTTGGTTGAAATTTCACTTCTCTTCCCACGATCATGGGGAAACACTGGTACCACTGTCCTTTATTGGGGATGAACAACTTATCTGTTACAGTGACGGAGATGATTTGGTTGCATGTGACTGGAAAGACGGAGCAACCAATAAAGTGACTGTAGGTGGAACGGACAGTAAGTATTTGGGTGAAGGGCCTTCGTAGACTCCCTCATGTCTCCCAGAAAGTGCGAAAGTGATGACGCTGGTTCTAGTTCATAGGTAATTGTTGCATTCGGTCTTCTAACTCTAGTTTTTGATGTTATGAATAGGATGAACTATGACTATGAAGTTGTAGACTTGCCTTTTTGGAGGTGCTTGTAGCTTTGTTAATCTGTATCTGTATGATCATATCACCTGGCAACTTAAATTTCTTATGGAGCTTATTAGTTTGTGTTAATTGTCTACTTTAGTTCTTAGTAGAAAACAACAATCAAGACTCAAGAGAGAAAATCTCACCAAATTACAATTCTTGATAACTCTTTGAAGCAACCGGAAATCTCATTTTGACTAATCAATCCCATTATATTCTTGAATCACTTTATATGGCAGGATAAAAAACCAAAGATATTATTTAAGAAAACATGTTATAAAATTTTGGAACATCTTGAATTCTTAGATTGAAACTTGAATCTGTTTTCTTCTTTCTGTAACATCTTTGATTTGGATATGACTGCTATGCTGATGCTTTTATGGTCATGAAACTGATTACTTTGTTGACAATGGTACAATCCAGTCACATTAGTTTATGTCAATTGTCAAATTACTTTATTGGCACTTCACTTTGTGAATGGTGTTGTGCACTGGTTTATATGCGAAAGGAGTTCCCCATCTATTGTCACATTTCTGCTTTAAATTTTTTTCATTAATGAAGTTTTTTGCGAGATTCCCATTACTTCCGATTTTGATAGGAATGATCGATTTGCTGTACACTTGATCATACTGTTCTTGGTGGATGTTTGTCGATTGTGGATAACTTGGTAAATGCCACTAATACTTCACGATGGAGTATGAATTTGGAGATTCAATCTGACCGATGCATTTTGTGGGGGATAAGCAACTGAAGAATTCCTTGTGTGTGACTTGAAAAATATTGTTGGTGGAGAAGATATTTGGTATTGCAATGGAATGACCTTCTTAGATAGTCTGGTATCTCCCTGGAAATGTGAATCTGATGACAGTTGTGGTCAACAAAGGTTGGGAGTTGTAAATTTAAACGATTCGCGATTGCTATTGGTTGAGTTATCTTTCCTACCGTTGTAAAATTGGATATTTTATTCCTATTTATGATCTATATTTGCTGTTGTGTTACAACCCAGATTCATCGGTGTGGTTGGAAAAAAGGCCCTGGACGGAAAAGTGTGCATTGAGCCTAAACTCAGTACCTGCACAGTTAGGAAAGCGAGGTCTAGACCTCTTTAAAATTAATTTGTCTTGAACAAAGTGGGTTGTGAATCAACTCAAGCTTAAGAGCACAAGGAGAGTAAATATAGTAAGATATGGTGGGTGACTTACCTCAAATATAATAAATGGGACTATATATAGAGTTGACCATGGGAACAGAATTCCCCAAATCTTGAACTACTGTTCGTGCCAACACGTGGTCCGGATTATAGGGATAGTCGTTCATCGTGCGGCCAGGCTCGGACCTGTTGTCACTACAAGAATGCTGACAAATAGCGACGGATAGAAACCGTTGCAATTTAGCGACGAATCGCTAAATTCTATCGACGGATTATATCTGCCGCCAAATTTAACGACGGATAAAACATTCCGTCGTTAAACTACGACGGAATATTTATCCGTCGTTAGTTTAACGATGGATAAAGTTAACTAACGACGGATAAATATTCCGTCGTAATTTAACGACGAAATAATTTATCCGTCTCTAAAATAGTTGACCGGAATTTAATAAATCATAGAGAAAATTTTATTTTACACTACAACCTTTTGGCCCACTTTGAATTTACACACGGACCTTTTTTTTTGGGAGTCTGTACTTGAACGTTTCAAATTATTGTCACCTAACACAAAGGTTGTACGGTGTTAACTCTCCGTTAGTTTTATTTTCAAATTACACCAAAATCTTTGCAAAAATTTACACTCGTTACCGAAACCTTTACAAAAAATTGCACTTGCTGTCGATTTCTTTTCCTAGAATGAAAAAGTTCATAATATTCGTTTAGTTTTCATGATATTTCAAATTGTTATTTTTCAAGTAATAATGAGTTTGTATTTTCCTTTCAATTTGGACATTTACCTTGTTTATGTTTGTTACACCTATGTAAGTTAGCATGCATAGTAACATCCGTTGATCATGTTTATTATAAATGGACTCGTCAAATATGTAGCTAGTAAGTCCAAATTAAATTCTAAACACATTTTCTATCATTTTGTTACTAAAAAATTATAAAGTAATTTTCACAAATAATATAGCCTTTAAAACATATTTGTGCTTCAAAGTTCAAAGTAACGTACAATGACCAATAAAAAATTACCATGTCACAATTAATGGTGTCAAATATTATGTTCACATCACTTAGAAGAAGCCCATTTGCTATTTCTTCAATGAACTTTAAATCAGTCTGAGCAAGGCTCCCAAAAGAAACATACAAAACAGATCCGGCAGGCTTAGAGTGCAGCCACTGACTGCAGTCTGATTCAGACCATAGACTTTTGGTGAAAGTTTCTGCTAGAGTTTTAGCAAATTTAACTGGACCAATTGCATAATTTGGTTGGAGTTTGTTTAGCGCTGATAATAATGTGGTTAATTCTAGTTCTTGCACCATGTTGTGTAGGACAAAGTCGACTTTTTTAAGTTCCTCACATATAAATGAGACTGCTACTGGCATAAAAGTTCCTGATGCTGATTCCTTGAGATATGGCATGATGTCCCTTGTATTTATGGACT
>JAYMSP010004295.1:0-16695 GCA_036897095.1 Plantago elongata
ACACTTAGAACTACTAGTAATTCTTCGAGTTGTATGGTCGCAACTGTAAGCTTGGAGAATTGTAGTATGAATGCTTGTGAGAATACTTGCTTGATATGAAAGTATGAGCGTAGTTCGTGTGTGTATTTCTCAGCTTCTAAGTGGTGATATCTATAGATGAATTTGAGTATCGTTCGAATAATATCCATTAGAGCTTCTCAGAATTCAATCTGTTGATATCTCAAAATAAGTACTCAGAAGTCACTCTCTCATTTTTCAGAGAGGGCTTGCTGTAATGACTTTTCAGTCTGTGTAATTAATACACTGTACTATTTCTTGTCCTGTAGTTTCAACGGACACATGTGCCTTTCTGAAAGCTGGCATGCTCCTTGACTCAATAATGACATATCTCTAGAAAGGTGTAACGTGCCACAAGCACTATACAACAGCTTTCTGAACATAGTCTTACTGAGGAGACTACTTCTTTATGTCATCATCAAACTTGCGCAATCTTCAGTCTTCAAATCTTCGATTAAACTCCATTGCTAGGATCCTTCTTCATGGCCTTCTCAAAACATAAAATTACATTTAGAGACCTAATAATCCTATTACAAGTTTAACTTGACTAACATACTGAGTGATTTCTTCTTTTACAATGTTCAAGTGAACTGAGAGTACTAGTCACCTTTTTGTACTAAAGATAAGTTACATGGTGATTGATCAAAAACACTAACAGATATTCCTAACAACATCCAACTTTGTGCATTAATTACTCACTAGCCTAATATACATATTTGAAGCTCTTACAAAGTAGCATAAATTTATAATGGTCGTAAGTCAAGAGTGGTCTCTACTTGTAGAGTATGAAAAATATATGAAAATCGGTATAAGTTTATATTCTTATATTATTTATTTTATTAATTAACTATGAAGAAAATAAACTAAAAAGTATATGAAGATGAAAAGGGCAAAAGAAGGAATGTTTAAGACATTTGACAGAGCTCAAGTCAACATAAAATTGGTGTGTCGTTAAGTGAAATGTAACTGGTCCTTCATACTGACTTGTAACCCTCCCCAAAATTTTAATGGTATATTTGTTAGTAATATGGACCACATTGTGGCCAATCCTGAAAAGACCCATTATCAAGAACCTTCTAGATCAGCCACAAACCCTAGACATCGTATTCATGCCCTATATATACCCGTGTGTTTCTTCTTAAAAGTATTATAAGTTATTATTTTTCTCTCGCCGTTTAGATAGAATTTATATGTTCAGGAAAAAATAAATGAAAATGTTCGATCTGCAATTTCTTAACAATTTTCTATCACATTGTAATTTGTTGCCTGATCTAAAATGGGGGATGACATATACCGATATTGAGTCGTATGGACGGGTTGGAAATCAGTTGTCAATAGATCTATTCTATTTATACTTTGATGGATTTCGAGTTTCTCCCCCTTTTGATTAGATTTTCTTAATGATTTTGTATATCTTGTATAAAAAACAATTGTTTAAGCAAATACATAATAAAAATGATTCTATCTTTGTAGTATCGATTTATATTCTGAGAATTGATTCTCCGTCTGTAATTTCTAATCCTCTCTAGCCAGATGGTTCTAAATACGACGACTTACAATTCACCTTTTTTGAACAATTTGCGTATTCAATTGTTTGTTTGCATAGTTAACATTCATGATTTATTCACATTGATATACATCAAATTTACTTTGAAAAGATAAATGGAAAAACTCTAACCAAACACAATCTCTGAGAGAGAGCTAGTGTGGTGGAGATGGACGGAGGTGTGGAGGATAGATGGTGACCACCGGTGAGGGTAGATCTTCTTCTCTTGTGAGGGAGAATCGATGGTGGTTACCGCCAGTGAGAGCGGATCTTCTTCTCCGATCTGCCTCTTCTCCGTTCTTCTTGTTTGCCTTCTTATCCATCGTCCTTCTTCATCTTTTTCTTCGATCTTCTCCGTTATTCTTCTCCGATATGTTTCTACTTCCTTCTTCTTCTTCTTCTCTGTGGTTCCACTAATAGACGTTTGAACATAAATTCAGATCTTCCATTTATTTATTGTTGCAGGGACTGAAATAAAAGTTATGAAACCTATAAACCCTTGTAGTTGAGAATCAGATAGACCTAATTGAAGGGTTCCAAATCTTCTAAGGGTTAAATTGAACTCTTCGAAATTTGAAGGGTGATATTCTGAAAAATAGGAAGTTGAAGGGTTATTTGTGTTGTCCATTTCAAAATCTGATAATTCAGTGAGGGCTAAAAACGCTTTTTCATTCATTGAATTCGCCAAAAGTCAAATTCGTGGACTTAGATGTTATTAAAGTTTATCAATCATGTTGAGGTAAAAGCCCCAACCCTCAGATATAATGAAAAGCCTAAGAAATTCATTAAGTCCAAACGGTTAGGATCAAATGCAAAGGTCAACTTCCTCTTCGAGTCCCAAATGCCTAGGATGTGGTCCTGCACAAGTGACTAGAGTGGGGGTTTAGAACCTTAACATCCGGCTTGCCAAGGATCAAGCCGGACTAGAGACTTTACTCGAGAGTGATTATGAGTCAACTTTGTATAATGATGAAGGTCTAAAGTATGTGGTAAAACGAGAAGATCAAGTGAACTTGTTGATTTACCTGGGGAAGTGTGCACTACTTATGGAGATTATTCTTCATTTAGGGGTAGACCTCTTGGATTGTGATAAGTGTAAGGCCAAGATTAAGCCAACAAGGCTTAATTAAGCCCATGGACCATTGCATAGTCATAACCCATCTCCCAATTGGACCTCAAGGTTAGATTAGTCATTTTGTAGGACCTTTGAGGGCATTCTCGTCCTCATGTCTAGAACAATATCCGAGGGGAATGCTCCGGATCAGAACATCCGGAACTGCTTATGCCCTCCTATTGACTTTCTATGGTCTGCTTCACTTGGTATCTCTTTATGTTCGGATATGTGGAATCATACGTGTTGGTTGTCCGGACCTGCTTCTTTTCGGATATAGCACTTTCGTCCGGATATCATTATCTTGTCACGGTATTCTTACATATTTTGGCTAGGGCCGACCCCAGATGATCCTTGATTCAGGACCTTATGGTCGGATCCCTTGATAACATGGCCAAGTAATACCGTGATGTTTTAGGATCCATTCATGAGACATCTAAATAACGGATTTGACATATTACCGTACCAACAGATCAGGACTTACATGTTATTCTTTGACTAACGGGTATCCATGTGTAATAAGAAAATTTAGGAGGGGGTGCAGATGTAATTTACCTTATTTTTATGTAAGTATTTTTTTAATTTATGTGCGTGCATTCTTAGTGACTCAAACATATTAAATCTTATAATTGATGTTGCATATAGGTTTTATTAATTTTAAATTATATGAAAATAAAAATAAACATTATAGTACAAAGAAATGTGAAAGAAATAAAACATGAAAGGAGAAATCTAAACAACAATACAATATAAATAAAAGAAAATAGAAGAAGACTTTTAAAAAAGTGAATTAACCATCAAACCCCTTTCATACTATCAAAGGTGACGGGTTTGATGATCAAGCCTTATCAAACTCCCAATGACGGAGATAATGGAGTTTGATGGGAGTTTATCAAACTATATCAAACTCCCATTGATCATGGTTTTATGATTGTTATTTTTGGTAAAACCAAGAGGAGAGAACAAGGAAGATATAACAAAAAGAGAAGATCTGTGCAAACCAAGAACTAGACAAGAATTGATGCCTGTGTAAAGAGTTTTCTTAAAATATGTTCTTCCCCACTTACAATGTGCTTGGAGGAATCACTGGAGGGTTATTTTACAAGATACAAAGTTGAAATAAACAACTAGCTGCACAAGCTAGAAGTTCCTATCGAACCTCCCTAGAGCCCGGATTATACAAGTGGGCAGAAGAAGTGAAGGACAGAAGAGAAGAGTTATGTTGTGCATTTTTCTTCATAATAAGGCCTCCTTATATAGGTGAAGTTATACTAGTGAAGATTACAAATTTGTAAATTCAATTCTACACATATACACCTTTTAATGTTTTAAATTGCAATCTAAGCAATATCAAACAGTCCGACAAAAGGTCGTACGTGCACTCAAGTTCCACCAGATTCAGGATCTGTACCACCCAACCGCGCACGAGTGTACAATTTTCCACAACCTTAATACAATTCTTGATCACCAAGCCAATATAATATAACGGAGGTTATAAACTAGGAAAGATTTTTGTGTGCACACAATATAGGATAAATCTACTAACCATTCAACTTTTTACATTAATCACTCACTGACCTAATTAAGCTAATATACATATTTGAAGCTCTTACAAAGTAATTTAAACTTATATTTTTTATTTTATAATTAACTAGTAATAAAAAATTGGTCTTCAAACAAACGACTACAGGACATCAAGTTTACTTATATATTCAACTCACATTTCCAACAACATTAGTAGGAAAAAATGAACACTAATTTGTGGGGTTATAATTAGTTACTGTTATACAATTAAATCAAGTAGGCGAATAATATTATCACGGTGAACTTGATTGATTTGATCTGATTCTAGTTATATTCTTGTGTAGTGATGTTGTCATTGTCAGACATACTGGGATCGTTATAAACCAGATACTAGACTATGTTCAATCCTTCCAATTTTCCTCTGCGCAAGCACAGACGCCAGCAAACTTAGCAACTTTCTCTACTTTGCCCCCACAAGATTAACTAGGGGACATACATACCCGAACAATAGATTTACAGATTTAGTCCAAGTGATGACCGATATCTAGGCATATAGATTACATTATGAAGGTGTAACTTGATATCAAACGTACAATCCAAGACAATTTACATTTACATTAAGGTGATTTACTCACAAATCGAGACAACTTACATTTATATTAAGGTGAATTTACACAACGATTATTTAAATTTAAATTTGACGTTACAACGGTTTACACAAAAGTATTAGTTCTGCATCACATATTTGATGGTAAAAAGTTAACAATCCCTCGACCACATTCAATACTAACCTTTTTCTTCACTTTTTGAGGTATTGCTTGAAATTGAAAGAAAATGTATAATATTCAGTTTGGAACAAAATTATAATTGAGTTATTGCAATTCAGGTTAACTTTTTGTATAATTATAAGTTCTGAAGTTGAGTTATATGAATTACAATTCTATGTGAAATTATAGTAAGTATCAAACATAATTTTATAAGGGAGACAACAATTCACGTGTCAATGAATTAATTAAGATTTCTGTACACCAAGAAGTCACTATATCCTTATATTCTCTTTAAAAATTAGGGAAAAAGACAATGAATTATGCCCACACCCTCATTATAAGTACTGGAAGGCTAGGAAATCCATGTAGCATCAGACACACACACACATTCACACACCGATGAATATGGAGGAAAAACACTTGTCTCGTGAAAATGGAGAAGAAGAAGAAAACAAACAAGGCAATGATACTGTCCAAGCCAAGCAGAAGAAGGTTGGAGGTGTAAGAACAATGCCATTCATTCTTGGTAATTACTCCAAATTTTTTTCCTGATTATAATATCTCCTAGTTTCTTATTACCGCCTCTTTTGAGATCTCAACTTTACATTAGTGTAAACTTCAATATATTATATAGAACTATTTGATTCAGAGTTTAGAAGGGACAATGAAGTGCAGCTCAATTGGTGTAAGATGTTTATACTCCAATCAACGTCAGGGGGTTCGAATCATAATTTATCATTTTGAAAAAAATAAAAATTTAAAGTTTATAAAGTAGATGTCATATTTTCTCTACTAGTCATTAAATATGGGTTGAGTTCTTTTATGTGATCATCATTCCAAAATGTATGAATGTTTTAGCCTCTCAATAGATATTTTAAAATGTCGGCCAGCCCATTGCATATTATTTTTTAATATTCACCCACAAAAATGATTATTGAACGGTTTGGAATATAACTTTAATTAAATTGTTAGTTGAGTTTTTTTATATAAAAATTTAATTTCAATTGGTAAAACTGATGATCTATTCTAAAAAATCCATATATCTGTTTTTTGTTTTCACCTATAGCCATGGCAATTTCAGTTGCCGTTCGTTGGCCTCATTATCTTTGCCATGGCGGATATTGTTCATGTTTTATGTTTCTTTGATTCTTTTTTATATTTTGAGGGATATTCATCATTTCATACGACTTAAGCTGACTATAATTGACTAATAAGACCTTTTATGACAGTGTCGTTTATCACTTTATTGTAAAATACCAGATTGACACGTTCTGCCACAAGTACTTTACATTAAACTTCAACGTAAGTGTCTAATAGTGTATTTATGAGGCATGGAGGTCAAATTCATATCCTAAAGAGTATTACCTTATCTTCCCTCTTATTAAACATATACTTTGAGATAATGTTCAATTATCATGAATCCCTTCATTAATTAGTATAAAAAAAATTAAAAGAGTAATAGTATAAAGTTGCTTCTAGTTTACATAGGAAATTTACAATTATAATGGCATGAGGAAAGGTGATACCATCACTGCATTATCTTGTCGGAATATGCTTGATCCTTGATATTGACACAAAGTTCGCAGCACCATAACTCTTTTATATATTTGTATATGGAAAACACTTGTATTATTCCTAACAAAGTTGGAGATAACATGCATCTAAAGTTAAAGTTTAAGAATTTTTTTTTAAAGATATTATATTTAAGTTTAATAATGTTTAATTAAATAATGTTGTGCATATCAAAATATACATATTTTATATATATATTCAGTCATAATAACTCAGAATCAAGAGTAATGTGCTTGCTCTAGTCAATTTTGAAGTAAGTGTAAAACTTTAAAGTCTTCAAATTTGCACAAGTAAGAATAAATGCTGGGGAAAGAACTTGTAATATAATTAGCTAGAGCTAACAATAACATATATATTTGCTTGAGTGTTACACGAATTAATATAAGTGGATTAATTTCATATTTCTTTATAAGTTCGAGTACGTTCGATTAGTGGTTGTATCGTTAGATATGAATACTTAAACGTAACCAGAGTCACAAGTAGGTAATCCTTTTCCCGCATTTTTAGACATTTGGATTTTGAAACATGGTCTCATTTCTTGGGATCATGATGCATGTTGTGTCTTTCCTCTATTTGCTCTTTACTCACAAGCTAGATTACCTAGATCTTGAGCAAAAGCAAAAGTGAAAGCAGGAGCGTAAATTAAAAATCGTTAACTTTTAAAAAATTATAAAAATACGAGTACCTTAAAGCACGTTCCAATAATTATATAAAACACATTTTTATTTATACTAAATATTTAATACGTTTCAAAAATATATTATAAATTAAAAATATTATGTAACCTAGAAATTCTACATGCATATAAGCTTAAGTTGTTGATCTGCGATTTTAAAAAATTGTAAACAAAAATTAAATAGGCGACATAAAGCAATTTAAAAGCATAGAGCGAACTAAAATCGTTGAATGGAATAAAACGCAAGCGACATTAGTTTAGAAGGTGATCCAGCTCACAAGTCCCATTAACAAATTAGATACTCTTTTTGTTTTGTGCAGCAAATGAAGTATGTGACAGATTTGCGTCATCTGGTTTTCATGCCAACATGATCACATACCTTACACAAGTGCTGAACTTGCCCCTTGTTAAAGCTTCCAACACTCTTACCAACTTCGGTGGAACGTCAAGCTTCACCCCGATCATTGGTGCCTTCATCGCGGACTCTTTTCTTGGAAGATTCTGGACAATTATCTTTGGTTCCGTATTTTACCTCATGGTTAATTTCGATCCGTATTTTTGTTGTAGTCTTTTTTAAACAATTACAAATCACTTTCTTTTTCATGATATGATTTAAAACTAATTTCTAATCTTACGATTATAGATAAAGTAAACGTGTGAAAAGTTGAATTCGGAAAATATGAAGTAGCTAGGTACACTCACATGTCGTACATACATGATATCAGTGACTTTGGTCGAGTATATATAACGGAGTTCAGTAAACTTGTGTTATGCTATGGTTTAAAATTAAAATTTCATACCAAAAGGTGAAGGTCATTCAACTTATATGTTTAATACTAGTAGTAAATTCTCGTAAATCAATGTGGGATATTTCAGTGTTGATAAAAAATTTGTGTTTCTTTGCAGGGGATGATAGCCATCACAATATCAGCAGTCTTACCTACACTCCGTCCACCACCATGTCCAACTCAAACAAACTGCCAAGAAGCCTCAAACCTCCAACTATGGGTTCTCTACCTCGCTCTCCTCCTAACCTCCCTCGGCACGGGTGGAATTCGCCCCTGTGTCGTCACATTTGCAGCTGATCAATTCGACATGACGAAGGCCAAATCTGATTCAAGAAGCTGGAACTTCTTCAACTGGTACTATTTCTGCATGGGAGTTGCATCATTGCTTGCAATCACAATTGTGGTGTATATCCAGGATAACATCAGTTGGGCTTGGGGTCTTGCCGTTCCGACAATGGCAATGGCTTTGTCACTCATTGTTTTCATCTTTGGTTCGCGTTTGTATAAGAGGATAAAGCCTGGAGGTAGCCCCTTTGTTCGTGTCGTGCAGGTAGTTGTCGCAGCTTTCAAGAAACGGAAAGTTCGTGGTCCAGTTGATTCTCGTGCCCTGTATCAGAACAGAGAGCTTGATGCGCGCATATCGACCAATGGGATACTTTTGCATTCAAAGCAGTTCAAGTAAGGACGTTGATAAATCGAAATGAACTTAAGCTTATAAACACTAGATAATTTTAGTCCTAGGGGTCATAAAGTACATAGCATTTAACAAATTTTCTAGAACTACAACAAGTGTGATCACCCCTAATCTCTACTGATATCTCTTACTTCATTTTGTTGAAAATTTAGGTGGTTAGACCGTGCGGCTATGGTGGGAAATAGAGACATGAAGCACTCGAATCAACCAAACTTATGGAGGCTAGCCACAGTTCACAGAATTGAAGAGCTCAAGACTGTAATCCGGTTGTTACCTATTTGGGCGGCAGCTATATTGCTCGTTGCTTCGCATTCCCACCTAAACAGTTTCACAATCCAGCAAGCTCGAAGCATGGATCGTCACTTCTCAAAGTCGTCATCCTTCCAAATTCCACCTGCTACAATGACCATATTCAGCACCCTAACTATCCTAATCGGCCTTCCAATATATGAACGTCTATTTGTCCCCTTTGCTCATCGGTTTACAAAAAATCCAAAAGGGATCACATGTCTACAAAGAATGGGAATAGGGTACGGAATCAATATCTTCGCAACAGTAGCTTCTGCCCTTGTTGAGATCAAGCGAAAAGCAGTTGCTGCAGATCATCACCTTTTGGACCGACCTGCTACAGTTATCCCTATAACTGTGTTTTGGCTGGTTCCACAATACTCATTGCATGGAATAGCAGAAGTGTTTATGTCAGTTGGTCATTTGGAATTCCTTTACGACCAATCGCCTGAAAGCATGAGAAGTACCGCGGTCGCACTCTATTGGATAGCAATTGCTATGGGGAACTATGTGAGCACACTTATGGTGTCTTTAGTTCATAAATACACTGGAAGCACGCTAAACTGGTTGCCTGATAGGAATCTTAACCGTGGAAGGTTGGAGAATTATTATTGGCTTGTTTCGGGTATACAAGTTGTGAATTTGTTGTATTATGTAGTATGTGCTTGCTTGTATACGTATAAACCGATAGAAGAGATTGCTGAGAGTGGAGATATTGAGTCTGTTCATAGTGCAAAAGCATTGCTTATTGATGGTGAAGGAGATGATACTGAAGTTGAGCTGGTTAGACATTAGAGAGCCACATATTGAGTTGATCACTAGCTAGATCATACCTGTTTGTTTAAATTTTGTTTTGTTGTCTCTTAATGTTCTCTTGATATGAACTCTTGTCGAGAAATAAGGTAAAACTTGCAACTGAGAAAATCTATATAGCATACTCTTGGTTTTGGAATGAGATGACAAACAATATATGTGGGAAATTTCTATGTATGAATCAAAACAAATGGCTTACGTTTCGTTTGGTTCGTTTTAAGCCGGCTTTAGAGATGTTTGAAATATTGGTCGAAATTGTTTACGTTGCGATGAAAATTGAATTTGAGAAAACCACCATTATGGGCTTAGAACTAAAATTCAATCCACATAGAATGAGCCCATATGCAAAATGATATTTGTGGTCCAAGATGCAATATGTTTTGACCCACGTGATAACTAATCCACATTGTTGGTTTCTAACTTTACTAAATATGGACTGCATTTTCCAATTAGTGTATTGAAATTACTTTACAAAGTAATACATGTGACATTCTCAAATTTAAAGGCTAATTTTTATTTTAGTGAGCACAGTTATATACTGTAAGTGTTCTTACAATTTTGTTTAAACATTAATTTTCGAAGGAAAAAAATATTAATTTAAAGAATTAATTTTGTTAATCAATTTTATTAATCAAAGAGATATGTCATGCTTTACAAACTAAATTGTGAAATCGATGGTTTAAATACTTGTTAAACCTGGCAACATATAACATGTCTTGGTATATCTTGGGTTTACATTTCTTTCAATAACAATTATCGTTAAACATACATTAATTGATGCTCGATAAATTCATAATCTCAAAAAAAATGGAGTTTAAAATGTAAATGTCTATCTCATATGCATTCTAACTAGGTTTTTTAAATAAAAAATATCAACGTTATAAGTACAACCTCTTCAAATTAATAAATTATTAATTTTTCAATATAATAATATTCCACTAAATTAATAAAACTCATCCACTTTATTATTTGTAGGTCTTCCATCCTTAATCTTTTGTTATAATCTCCGGCTTTTAAATGCTTCATGTATATTGAATGAGATTCCATGTAGTGTTGCTGCAATGAGTCAATCACATGGATTCCCCATCCTCCTATCATTTCAACTTATGTAATCTCATTTGTGTTGCAACTTATGTGTCCCCGCTTGTATTATGTACATAGTCCCTAAGTCTCATATGTAATATTAACTTCTTTATCATTTGTGATTATTTCCTCTTTTACAAGTGCAAGTATATATTTTCTACTCAATTTATCACACCTACACGATGAAAATTTGAATAAATTAAAACAAAGTAAAATTTCAATAGAAAGATTCAAAAAAGATACCTTAAGTTGTGTCATTACCGAAAAATGTAACTTATTTTGTGACCGTTCAATTTTGGTACCTTATATTTTTCAATTATTCGATTTGGGTACTCCGTCAG
This sequence comes from Plantago elongata, assembly GCA_036897095.1. Taxonomy (NCBI): domain Eukaryota; kingdom Viridiplantae; phylum Streptophyta; class Magnoliopsida; order Lamiales; family Plantaginaceae; genus Plantago; species Plantago elongata. The sequence goes on from JAYMSP010004295.1 coordinate 11,261, forward strand.
TCAAATTTGACGGAATCGTAAATTTCGACCCAAAAAAATTCAATTATTACTGAAAAAGGTACCTTATTTTGTGACCGTCCAATTTTGATACCTTATATTTTTCTTTTGTCCAATTTTAGTACTCCGTCAGTCAAAGTTGACATAATTAATGTGCATTTGCGTGAATCAACACATTTTTCATCAAATTGTCACGTGAATAACACACTTTGAATAAAAATATTATTAGAAAAAATATTAAAAGAAATTTTCATATGGAAAATAACATAAAATTAAACAAATAAAAATCAGTAGAGCTTAATAATATAATTCTATGTTATAAAATAAAACCCACACACCCATTCTTTTCCAATTATTTTAAGAACCTTAATCAACTTCTCCCACGCTAGGTTATTTGTGAAATCACTCAATTTTAGGTAGATGAAGTCGATTAGGTTCTTGAAATAATTGTGGAAGAATTGGTGAGTGGGTTTCTTTTATAAAAAAAGATTATATTAGGATTTTACGATTTTTTTATTGAATGTTATGTTTATTTTTCAGATTAACATTAATTTTTTAATTATTATTAATTTTTAAAATTTAAACTAAATTTTAACGTAAAATGTGTTAATTCACTTTAACGCGCACTAGTTGTGTCAAAATTAACGGTTCATTCAATTTTGACCAATGCAGTACTCAAATTGGTCAAATAAAAATTATAATTATCAAAATGGAATGATCACAACATAAGGTACATCTTTGGTAATGACACAACTTAAGGCATCTTTTTTGGACTTTTTCGGTTAAAATTAACGGCTCCGTCAATTTTGACTGACGGAGCACACAAATTGGACAAATAAAAAATATAAGGTATCAAAATCGGACGGTCACAAAATAAGGTACCTTTTTCGATAATGATACAATTTAAAGTACCTTTTTTGAATTTTTTCCAAAGTATTTATGTACAATATCACCGTTTAAATAATTTTAGTGTTGCATTTTGATTAAAATAATATTTTTATAATTAATTTCATTGCAATGAATTCCTTTAAACATATATTCAATCTTCAATTTTACTCAAATTCACGCTTCTTTTCTTTGAATACTACATAAATCGAATTTATACAATTTTATTCATAAACTAGAATTGAGAAGGAAATGGACAATTTGTAGTAGTGGACTTTGCAAATAATTCATCAATCTCAAATCCACCCAACCAAACACCAAATAATATAAATGATCTTGGACCAAATCCAACTCAAGCCCAACACAAATAAGTGAACAAACCGGAATTAAAGCACAAAACCAAAACTTTAAGGCCCAAAAACCAAATTCAATTTGTGTTTTTAACCCCAGTATGAAGCCCAAAATCCGTCGGACCAAACGAAGCCTTATTGTCTAGTAATAAAGTCTAAACCAAACCAAAAGAATGTCAACTAACGTGGTGTAACGTCCCGGCCACTAATGGGCTGAGACGGCCAGTGGACCGGCAAGGTTACGCATGAATGTGCCACCACTCGGTATGATATTGTCCCCTTTGGGCCGGAGCCCGCACGAATTTCTTTTTGAGTTCCCCCAAAAGGTCTCATATCATAGGAGAGTGGTGGTCTACATATATACATGTCATCCCTTCCGCTAACAAGCGATGTGATCTACCCCTTACATTCTAGACGTCCTCATCGAGCTTTCTTGGGGTTGTCCCGGGACCAAACATATGTGCAGGAATCTAGAGGTGGCCCCTACGGGCCCAACAGGTGGCTCCCATCGCCCATACAATGTAGCACTTTTTCCCGCATGGCACTTAATTCTCGTAATTTCGGATAGTCCCGCTCTGATACTATTTGTAACGATCCGACCACTAATGGTCCGAAACTCGGCCTATTGGGTCGGCAATGTTACGCATGACTGTGCCACCACTCGGTATGATATTGTCTGCTTTGGGTCAGAGTTCCTTAAAAGGTCTCATAGCATAGGAGAGTGGTGGTCTACATATAACCCTTCATCCCTTCCGCTCACAAAGCGATGTGGTGGTGTACATATATATCCTTCACCCCTTCCGCTCACAAAACAATGTGGGATGCTATGTATTACACGTGGAACCACTAAAGAAGGAGGATGAGATACGACCTAGCTGATATTTATATGACTTTCCATTGTGGAAACCGATGCCATAGTTTGGTTGCTCAGCGACCATCCACTGTTTGTGATCCACGGTGGCAACGGTCCGACCTCAATCGTTGGCATTTTTTACATATTGATTTTTTGTTAACATTTAATTTTTAATTATATTATTAAGTGTAAATGATACAATAATTATTTTTTAATTATTGATTTGACAATATCACAGAGCCTAATAACCCTACCAATTTTGTATCGTAAAAGAAAGACTACTACTTTTTGGATCAATTTGGATCAATTCATGTGATTATCATTTAGTGCCTTTAGTCATTACGGAAATTGAAATGGGGTATAATTCAGAATATGGACACATGTAGTGATCCATTAACCCAATAGGTAAGAAGACTCAGAAAGTTATGGTAATCCTCATTTCTCAACCCGATGAACGTGGATTCTACCTGGCCAGGCCCATCAAATTGTACTTACATTATTAGCTTGGTGAGTTTGCAATGTCAAAGTCATTTGTTAAGTGTTAACCATAAGTTCATAACATATCATGTTTAAAGCATGCCAACTTCAGATCTTTACACGAATACTTATCTATTTGTACTAGTATCATTCTCCATGGCCTTTATATTAGATCAATTTAGACGCAATGAGTTAGGATTGTGCACACATTATACTTTTCAAGTGGCCAAATGTTTGAATTAAATTATTCTCTAACATGGGAACCTACAAATATTATTTGATTAGAGTAGTTCATTTATTCACATAAAATATTATTTAAGGCATTATCCGAATAGGTAACAACATTCCTCACCGGTGCTTCCACAAGTTCTTTGATTCAATTAATAATCAACACTTTTGACATAATATGACTCTTATAAACAGTCACCCAAGGTGTGATAGGGTTCTGAAGGATGAACTGGATTTTGATTTATGTTATCTATTCCATGATCGAAAGAGGAAAAGGTACATAGACCATGATTTTGCATCTTAAACGACAATTAAGAATCATAATTCAAAACTAGTATGACTCTTCAAGAGTCACAAATGGATCACATTAGGGATGGGTCGTATTTTTGATTTTAGTACAAACTAAGAGTCGTATTAATAAGAGTAGTAATAAGTGGGTCGTATTCTTTTAAGTACATTTTGTTAGTTGTAAAGTAAAATTACGACTCTCTCATAAGGGTCGTAAGTAATTCAACTTATTATAAAAGAATTTAACCTCAACCCTAAACCTTTGGATCCCATAAAAACAAGATTTTAACTCAATTTTCAATGTAATCAATAACTATCATTGTTGATCAAGAACAATCACAATCACTTACAATCTAATGAATTCACCACGTGAGATTCTCCAACTGTAAAGACAGTATGAATTCACCAAGAATTACTTTGCAAATGTTGGTAAACTAAAATTGCATATCTCTAACGTTAATACAATTATTATAGTAAAGAGTAGTCAAACTTCTCCTGAGCATCCGAGAATCGGCTATAGGAACTCAAATCAGCCCCACATTTCACTTCCTTGCCTTTTATCCTTTCTCAGTCACTACTATCCTGGAAAAGGCGAAGGCTCAATCTATTTTATACATGAACTTTTCAACTTGGCATGACTGACCTATACAAAAGCGTCCTACATATAACATAGAGAGAGGTTGTACTCTTTCTGCGGGTGCCAGTATAAGATGGCAGCTTGTTATGTGATTTGCCTGTACACGATGGTTTCGACTTCGTTCTTTCAGCTATAAAATTTGAAGATTTAGGAACCTTGGTCTGAAGATAAAAGAAAATACATTTAAACTCAAATCAAGAGAGAACAAAATTTCTAAGGAAGGGAAAGCAGATCCACTTTTGTTGATGTTCCATTCATCTAAAATTGCACCATGGACCAAAAGAAGAAGACGAAAACGTACTTGTGATGCAAATCATATCTGCCGAAGCAAGATGGCGGCTTATTATGAGGTCCTTCTACCGATACACGCTCCATCTAGATTTTTCAGCAATGGAACCTGATGCGGCCGTAATTCCATCCTATAAAGACGATAGAAAAACATGAAAAGCTCGTATAATGTTACTCAAAACAGGAACAAGCTACTAATCTGGTACATATTATCATTATGTATGTGCAAATATTAAGTAGAAATGTAATAAAAGAGTCTATCACATACACATATATATACTAGAATGCAAATATTAAGTAGAATATATTGCAGACTAACCAGTATAGAAAAGAATACTACTCAATCAAACTCAACATATTTTCTTAAACGGATGAAGGGTGACTTGAACCCCCGACCTATTGGTTGGAGGTGAAACGTCTTACCAGCTGAGTTGCACTTTGTTGTCAAACAAACTCAACTTTAATTACTAATTGAAACCCAATGCTTATTTGAATGTGTTACATAGGTGAAACCTCATCCATTACTAATCGATCAATTTACAATTTACACCAACTTCATATTCGATCAATTTACAATTTACACCAACTTCATATGTGGGTGACAAATGACAAAAAATAAATTACACCCTTGTGCAAAACATTCCTAGAACTAATACAGTGATGGAAATATGGCTAAAATTCAAAAAGGTATCAAACTACAAAATTCATCATTATGGCTAAAATTCAAAAATGTATCAAACTACAAAATGATAATGTTCGACCATGTATCACAAATTTACTAGTTTCCAGTTTTCATAACCATGAAGTGCAGGCAGATGTACAAAACGTAATTGAAGTTTTGGGGGCCGATTAACATAGCACTTAAATGCCCCGATTTGAATGCCTGAATAGTGATTGAAATTGCAGTGGGATTGTTAAAATTAGTGTTTGGTATAGAATTGTAATTTGATAGCGTATTATAGGTTTGTTATATAGGTTGTGTAAGAGATAAATGGTTGGTGTAAGTATGATGTGATTGGTATTATGATTTGACAAAATACGTATAAATATTATATTGGTTAATTATTGATATTTAAGGTTGTTAGAAATATATGATTAGTATTATTATGTAATAAGTTGTTTGATAATTTGTATATGGAATAAAGTTTTTATACATTAAAATGAGATAAAATTACAATAATAAAATTATATTTCAGAATAATCGAAGCAATTATAATTTGAATTTTCTGATCCGTCGCTAAATTTCGATACTTAACCAATTTCATACTTCAATTATCGAAATTAGTCCAATTTCATAGTTCTGATCAGCTCCTAAATGGGTTTAATCTGTAGCCCAATTTCATAAACCCTAATATATAACTCCTTCCTCCTTAAGCTTCCTTCATTTCTCCATCTTCTCTACCACTACACCTCCCCCACCACCCACCTCCGA
>JAYMSP010004296.1:0-16689 GCA_036897095.1 Plantago elongata
AGAGATGTTACGCAGACGGAAGTTTATCTGAACATTAATTTCAGGTATTCATAATTTAATGTGTTCACATTATAATAACACGACAAATATGGAAACTATTTAGTGTGCGCATTTATAGTCGAGGTTAATGTATATGGTAAGAAATTAATAGTATTTATGTTAATTGGTGATAAAATATAAAGAAAATAATGAATATAGGAAGTTATAATTCGGTATTTATTCTGATTGATTTGAAATTGTTTCTATGTTTGGTAAATTGATTATGTTACTAATTTTGATTGATTTGAAATTGTTTCTCTGTTTGGTAAATTGATTATGTTACTATTTTGAATGTTGGCCATAATTAATGTTAATGTTGACTACAATTATGCACACAATATTTGTCTAAAATAAAATCAAAATTACCATATATGTGACCCTATGAACCTATATAAATTCGGTGGCTCCATTTGAATCCGCTTTATTATTTTTTCGGCCGTCAACAATGGTGGAGATGATCAAGCTGCCAAAGAGTTTTATTAGCTTTTTGCTTTGTTTCCCACATACGGCGCCAATTATGCTGAGGTAAAAGCCCCAACCCATGGATGTTACTAAAATCAACTAACTCTTCCAATCTCCACTGTCCATGGATGATGTGAGCTCCAATCCTTCCGACCGAATGCCTATATCCGAACCTGCACAAATGACTGGAAAAGGGGGAGGTCAGAACCTTTAGATCCGGTTTGCCTTGGATCAAACCAGGTGTGAGACTTTACTCGAGAGTGATTGTATGTCAACTCTGTATAATTGAAAGTAATAGGCCTATAGTATAGTGAGAAGATTAAGTGAGCATACTTGAGTTAACCTTGAGAGGTGTTCCCTATTTATAGAGATTAGTTCACTTCTTGGGTTGGACTTATTGGATTGTACCAAGTGTTGGGCTAATAGAGCTTAATTAAGCCCGTGGATTATATGATTATCATAACCCATGTAGCTTTTGGGTCTCAAGGCTAGATTAGTCATTTTGTAGGCTTTGAGGGCATCGGAGTCTTCATGTGCATTATCATATCTGAAGTGATGGTTCCGGACCAAAGTGTCTGGAACGGGTCAAGTCCTCCTCTACTGACGTATTATGATTTGCCACACTCAGTTATCTTTAGGTTCGGATGTATTCATTTGTGATGTCGGTCCGGGCATTTTATCCTCGGATGCGATGCTTTGGTCCGGGCATCCTTATCACAACATTCTTCGTGTGTCCTAGCCAACTGTGACCTCGGATGGGCCGGGGCTCGGGTCCTTGAAGCTTTGTCCTATTAATACCGTGATGTCTTAGAATTTACACTTGGGATGTCCGAATGACGGATTGGACATATTCATGTATCAACACATATCATGGAGAGGAAGTAGTGAATAGTAGGACCTCAATCACCTACCGGATACATAGTGAGATTATGATCTCGCTAACATTACATGTTTCAAATCGGAACGAACTCAAAGTTAAAACAACTAAACTAATTAACACTATATACGTCCCATTACACATTCACACTTACTATTTTTGAGTGGTTGTTTGGTATAAAATTGTAGTCGAATCCGTTTGAATAGTGAAAAATTAATGAATAGTGACTAAATTGTAGTTGAATTGTTAAAATTAGTGTTCTGTATAGAATTGTAATTGTAAAGGGTATTATAGGTTGAAAATTAAATGAGAATTGTATCGTAATTGAATTTAATAAAAATTGACTTGTAATTAAATTCTGAAAAAATAAATTAATATGCAATTCAAAATACATGTTAAATATAAATCGGTCTTATCTCGATTGCAGTTGAATTGTAATTCTAATAAACCGTGATTAATGTATATATCTTCTTTCTTCTAATGAAGAACACTGAACCCACTAATGAAAACCAAGACTTTCGTGGAAAGAAAGAAGTGATTATTGTGACGTGATTTTATATATTTGAAATTACTCATTCGCTCAACAATCATTGTTCACCAAGTTATTATAAATCGTGTTAAGTTTCTTATAATTATCCCCTCTTATAATAACATCTAAAAAATTGTTAATATAGAAATGTTTTTGAGTCGATTTTAGTTAATCAACAAATGGGCCTCCGATCCATTACATATCTTGTCCTGTTAGATGTTTGTACCGTTAATTAATACTACTATGGAATTTTGTACTATCTGTTTGGACTCGGCATCATACACTTTTAATTAAGTCATGCGGTCAAGTCCACGTACGTGACCACATATATATGAAGCCCAATTAAGAAATAAAATTTTCAATTTGGTGTAAAATAAAATACATGAAATAGAAGTAATAATCTTATAATCCGACTTATATTCAAACAAAGTTACAATGTTACAATGAGCAAGAGAAATGCTCCAAACGAAATATAATTTTCGACTCAAATTAATACGATAACATGACATAATAGAAAATAATACTAATGTACAAAATTGAAACTTGTACCAACCAAGGGACATGCAAAAAATCAGAAAAATTCGTACATCCATTTGAAGATTGGACATGGTAGTACGTGTTGTATTATGGAAATTGGAAATATTGAACCTTCTTGCCACAATAGTTCAAGAGCAAGCTTATTGAGACTGGCACATTTAGGTTGATTCCCAACACATTGGCCTTGATGGCAGTGGAAAGGCACACGGCCGCCTCGAGATCGGCCGAGCCACCGATAAGGGAGCAGCATAGGGTTTTTGGTGGTGTCCCCACAACTACGTTCACCAAGTCATTGAGCAAATTGGCACATGCTCCCAACTTTAAGGTGTCCATAGGGCATGTGGTTTTTGGATGCTTGTGGCCATGTCGGTGTCCATGGTGGGACTGGTGGCTAGGGACTTGGTGTAGGGGGGCATGGAGTCGAGGTTGAGGATACCATGGTGAAAAAAAGAATGTTCAAGAGGATAAAAAGTGCAGCTCTTGAAGCCATTAGGAAGGTTAATAGTGGCTTGGATGATGAAATGGTGTACAATGTGTTTGGATTCAAAGTTGTGTGATGAGAATGTATGAAGAGGTGGAGTTTCATAAGTCAAAATTGTGATGATTTTGTAGTTTCTTTTTCGGGAAAATAGAGAACCTCTTTTGCTTAGTATACATGCATGTGAGTTAGATTGGAGTAAAATCAAGAAAATTCAAGACAAGCTGGATTTCCAAATGGAATGTAGGCTAAGTGATCACGGGTTTTTTAGTTTTTTGGATTTTAAGAGTTGTCAACTTTAATCTTTTGTCTATAAGATTAATACAAATGATTAATGATAAAGTGCAGACGTTTATTTTTTAAGATTAAGAGCTTAAATCATTTTTACCGTAACAAACAAATGAACTCGACATTATTTTCCTCTGTTTCACACCTTAATTTAGTCTAGAACATAATTTACCTACGATGTGTTTACAACTAATTTTACAGGGCATCTACAACGTTCTGCAATAACAACTATGTGCATCACTTAATCAATACAATTACATCAATACAATTACGGAATATTATGGTCACATGGTCTATATAACAAAACTATTTATTCTATCACTTATGAAAGGATCATTTAATTACATATATTATCCCTTCTTATCAGGAGACATAACACAACTTAATATGATACTATGTCATTTGGTTCACATCACATCTATCTGAAGTTAAATCTTCACGATATCAATCTTCACCACATATTACAATTTTCACCTAAATTAGCTCCCCATGGAAGTTAAAACAACCACAGACAACGAGTGTAGGAATTATTGAAGAGTGAATATAAATTATTATTATTATATGTACATATGAGCTTGTGAATGAGACGAAATTATATCATGTATAAGAAAAAGTTCAAGGATGGAATTACACGGTCGACATTGCCACCTATATTAATTATCTACTCGTTAAACCTCACAAAAGGTATCAAAATGAGGTCAGGTATAACGTGTTAAATAATTTATTAGGGGTGGATTAGCTCAAACACTTATTTATAAGTTTGAGTTATATGATCATGGAATGAAACTATAAATGGATTAGTTCACCTCCTTTTCGTAAATTCAGACTTTTATAGAGGAGACTAAATTCTATCATAGTATGGGGAAAGCTAAGTCGATGATGAGTAGTCGATGCTAATTCTTATTTGCCTAAAGATGGATATTGTGATCCGGCGTGTATAATCAATCAACCAATCACAGCCTATTCATGTTAGGTACGTTAGAATTATAGAATATATCACGTTTAGTGTGAGAGTCTTGCGAACTAGATATAAATTTAAAAACTCTCTTTTAAATAATAAGGGACATACAAATAGTGTTAGGATTACCGATCAATCACAAACGAATTATTAAAATTTAAGGATAATATCAAAAATGATGATAGGAAACATAAATTAACAATCACGCATAATTAACAACAAAATAAAACATTAACAATCAACACAAGATATACCACGCCACATCATCCTACTGCTCGAGAGAAAAACGATCACGATTTCACTAATCATTGAATCAATGTATAAGCTTAATTACAGAGCACCAATCGAACAAGCTATCTACAATCTAAACCGCTCTCAAACTCTCGATTCCAAGTTAAAGAATAAGTGAATTGAAGTAAATTATACAACAAAGCCGCTAGCTAATATGTGTACGCTTGAATAACCGTCTAAGTAGCAGCAACCGTCCGATTACGATGAAACCGTTTTGATCCTACGTCTCATGTTCATTCAATATCTTTAATCATAACAACCTTGCAAATAAGTCCTCCAAGTCTTCAAGTTTTGCATACACATCCCAAAGTTTCCAAACTTTACAAGATGGATTGATTTTCTTAAGTATAGTTATAATATTTTAAACAATATTAGTAATGTTTTATGAGTGTACATTTTACATCATTTTTAATGTGTTTGTATATTATTGATGCTCATAGTAAATCATCTAATGTTTTATGATATTATAAATGTAACTCGTCTCTTTTAATCTCTTCATAAGATCGTCTCTTCGATGGCGTAGGCTTTATTCTCTTCTTTTACACCGAACTGAATTAATTGAATGAGTTTTTAGAGATGCCTTACTCCCAATTAAATACTCCGCATTCGAATTTATATATTATTTATCATTACGAGTTTATGGAATAACCGTCAAATGCTCATGTGAGAGTGTTTTTTCAACAATGATATTGATCGTTGAACGGCTCAGATTAAATATGTAAATCTCATCAAGGGTAATCAAATCCAGTGTATGGAAAGATGGAATTAGTTAGGCATTTAACTAATTCAGTTTCCTGATTCTAGGAGTTTTATGTAGTTTCTTATACAAGAATATTACATAAATGAGTTTTCTAGTTCTAGTTGAATTTGGTAGTTGAGTTATCTATATATAATCAAGGGAGCTTGTTTGTATATCACGTCAAAATCTTCAATCATAGTTATAGAAAATTAGGGATCATACTTCGGAGAATAACATAATAGGTTGGCATTATTTTTTATGTGGGATTGTTCTTGTTATGTCGTATGGTTGTAACTAAGTATCAATAAAGGTGGTTGGTTGATCTCCGTGGACGTAGACATTGTCAAACCACGTTAAATCTTGTGTCTTTGGCTTTCTTATTTTGTTCATTGTTTGTTCGATTATTATTTTGTCATTGTTGCACATTCCTCATTGTTTTAACCTAACAATTGGCGCCACCTGTGGAAAAGAGAGAGGAAGGAAGGAAGTATTTTATCAATGGCGTCTACAGGGTTTATGATCGAGCATCATGCCAAAGACTTATGGGAGAAATTAGAGACGATTAGCAAGGTAAAATAAAGCACAACAGTAGTGTGTGAAGGTGCGTCCGGAGTTGGAATGGTCAAACCCGTTGGAATCCTGAGAGGATTTTCCATGTGATATTATTGGTACCCGGTTGGTATGCTATTCTGGCGAGTGCCGGAATCCATTTTGAAGTGAAAGAAGAACTCGTGGAAGACGTAGATGGATCTATTGTTGAAGATGAAATGTTTAATAGCCGTGGAATGATATCAAGAGGAACATGGATACACTGAAGGATGGTTTGGGACAGCGGTGGAGCATGGGCAATGTTGAAACCGAGAAAGAAATTTTAACATGTTCGGGTGGAGACTATTGCATGAAGTGTAAGACAACGAAGTTTATAGAGTTGAGTCTGAGGTGGAGCTACCTGCAAGAACAAGTTGCAGTGCTTATATTATCTAAAGGCGTGATCAGGATGAAGAAGATTCAGACTTCTTTGAATAATTTTGATTACATGAGAAAAGCTCTTTGAGGTCCAAAGATCATGTTGTGATTGAATTTTGTGACCTTAAGGATTGTGTCCTAACTTTGGGGATACAGTGGTGTGGTATACTGTGGTTACCTGATATGAAGTTAATGCGGAGAATTCTGAAGCTGGTTAGCTTAATATTAAGGAGGTAATGCAGCTCAGTTGGTAAGACGCTTCACCTCGAACCAATATGTCGGGGGTTCATGTCACCCTTTAGCTGTTTAAAAAAAATAAAAAATGAAGCAAATGTATACCGGATACATTGATTACTGGAAGTATGGTGTTAGAGTGTAACGAGAACACTTGGTTATAACAATGAAGAATAGTAAATATTATTTATTGTGTGGTGAATACACTGGGATACAACACTTAAGACACAACATAAGTGATCATTTAATGGGATCAGTGATTGAGATTAAGGTGGAGATTTGTGAGAGTATTAACTCAACATTGATATTGATTGTTGAATGACTCATATTAAATATGGTGGCGATCAAATCCAGGATATGAAAAACTGGAGAATTAGTTAGGCATTTAACTAATTCAGTTTCCTAATCTAGAAGTTGTAGGTAGTTTCCTTATACAAGAATATTACCTAAATGAGTTTTATAGTTCTAGTAATTTGGTAGTTGGGTTCTCTATATATAATCAAGGGAGTTTGTTTGTTACATGAATCAGATGAGAACCTTCATTCATCATCATGTGAAGTTAGGAATAATACTTCGAAGAATAGCATAATAAGTTAGCATTATCTTTTATGTGGCATTGATCTTATTACGTCGTATGTTTGTAACATAAGTATCAATAAAAGTTGCTTGATCTTTGTGAATGTAGGTATTTTCGAACCACGTTAAAATTTTTATCTTGGCATCTCTGATTTTTTGATTTTCATTTATTATTTTCTCGATCATTATTTTCCATGATTATTATATATTTCTCAACTGTTTGAACTCCATTCGTTATGTCAAATGAGCAAAAAATATTATTTATAATAATGGCAGAAAAATAACAATCTTATTAATGCATAGACTTGATCGATCAAATACATATGTCAATTAGTTGATTTGACATTACCATACATCAATGTCCGAATTGAAAAGTGAAACTTACAAAAGCAACATGCACGAAATTTAGATTATAAAAAAAACTCACGTACTTAAATCAAACATCCAATTTGAAGTGTACTACCATTTAACCGTTATTTAGGCATGGTAATTGAATTATGCACACTGGAATCCAGATGGAACCTTCTTGCCACAATAGTTCAAGAGCAAGCTTAGTGAGACTGGCACATTAAGGTTGATTCCCAACACATTGGCCTTGATGGCAGTGCAAAGGCAGACGGCCGCCTCGAGATCGGCCAAGCCGCCGATAAGGGAGCAGCAAGGGGTCTTTGGTGGTGTCCCAACAACAATGCTCACCAAGTCATTGAGCAAATTGGCACACACTCCCAACTTTAAGGTGTCCTTAGGACATGTGGCTTTAGGGTGCTTGTGTCCATGTCCGTGGCCGTGGTGGTGGCTAGGGGTCTTAGGTGTAGGGGGGCATGGGGTCGAGGTTGAGGATACTGCGGTGAAGAAGAGAATGTTGAAGAGGATAAAAAGTGCAGCTCTTGAAGCCATTGTGAAGGGTAAAAGTGGCTTGGATGATGAAGTGGTGTACAATGTGTTTGGATTCAGTGTGTGATGAGAATGTATGATGAGTTGAGGTTTTATAGGTGAAAATTGTGATGATTTTGTAATTTTTTTTTTTTTGGGAAATAGAGAACCTTTTTTGCTTAGTACATGCATGTGATTTAGATTGGAATAAAATCAAGAAAATTCAAGACAAGCTGGATTTCCAAATGGAATGTAGGCTAAGTGATCACGGGGTTTGGAGTTTTTTGGATTTTAAGAGTTGTCAACTTTAATCTTTTGTCTATAAGATTAATACAAAGATTAATAATAAAGTGCAGACGTTTATTTTTTAAGATTAAGAGCTTAAATCATTTTTACCGTAACAAACAAATGAACTTGACATTATTTTCCTCTGTTTGGAGTCTTTTGGATTTTAAGAGTTGTCAATTTGATTTTTTTAGTCCGTGAGATTAAAACAAATGAGCTTGACATTATTTTTGCTTAGTTTCACACCTTAAATTTAGTCTAGAAATTGCTCTACAAATTAATAGTTTATCTTGTAGGTACGAGAGATCTAATCTAAAATCTCGAATTGGTAAAAATATGTAAAATCTAATAGTAATTTATATTAATATTTTAATAATACATTTATGGTCCGTTTAACCTCTTTAAGTAAGTCATTCAAGTAATTTAAGTAAGTCATTCAAGTAGAAATTTAATATGAACTATGATATCATAATAGAATTCTATTTAATTTAAAAAATTAAACTTATAAAAAGGTGTTAAATCTAGTTATCTATAATAATACTTTGATAAAAAAATTCTGGAATAATATAACTATGGAATATGACTCCATGTACCTCACTTAATCATTGTGTGTTATATCGGAGTATAATCACATGAAAACACCTATACAATCTATCTATAGATAAGAGTAAAGGTTTAATTAAAAAGAAGAATTATGTGATATAAGTAAAGATTGAGGTGGTATTTTAAAATTTAAAATAATTAATTTATTAATTATGCTATTGTTATAAAAAAATCTGACATTTTAAATTTTGATTTTCAGCAAATGTGTTAATTAATCAGCCCAACAGAATTATATTTTCATAAAATATATTTAAATTAATTAGGAAGCATCCATATTTCTTAAATCATACGAATAATTAAATACAATATTGAACAAAATGAGCAACAGTTTGTTTAATTTATCTTCAAAGGTTAGTTACATTGTATCAAATTAAAATCTTAATATACATTAAAACCACTATAATTAATAATGTTGGGACCGAAATATTATACTAATTTAGCGAGATATTATTATATCGATAAACTAATAATTTATTAATTTAAAGAGGTTTTACGTATAACCTTTAAATTTTCAAGTTCAAAATAGATGTGAATCATTTGCTAGATTATTCTGATGAAAATAAAGAATGTTATAAGGTTCAAAGCATTAAAGAAATTATGGCGAACACCATTCATAATCCGGTCAATAACAAAATTGAGGATAATTCAATAGTTTTGAAACCGATCACGCGAAAAGAAGCATTGCAAGACAACTCTTCACAAATTTTGTTGCAAAATGATAATGCAACGCCCCAACTTTTAAGTGCAATGGGGAAATTCAAAGATGCTCAATATAGATTTGAAGTTCAACAAAAAATAAACAACGTCTACAAATTCATTTTTACTTGATGATCTTAGAATTTTGAAGTGTATCGCTCGTGCACACATATACATACGTACATATGAAATATTTTAGTAATTATTAATTTATAGTTTCGCTGGGACCAATATATATGCACTGGGATTTCAAAAAAGTTATTATCTTATTATTTATCGATTGAGATCTAATTTTGTATTGGTCCCAAGTTGGGACTGGACAAATTATTAATTTTATCAAGGTTATTAATTTATCGAGTATTAATTTATAGAGGTTTTACTGTATATGCAAACTCAATTTGTTACGACCAAACCAAATATATATATGTACACCATAGTCCATATACATATTCATGTATTTCACGAATTCCTGCACTAACATTAAAGAGTAAATTTAATCTAATTTTATAATAGTATAGATTAGCTAGAATGTTAGATTATGAGCAATAGGACATACTCATGATCGCAAATAGTTGCGGTCGTGAGCTGAAACCATTTTGATCACTGAATAAAAATTCATATATAATGGGTCGTCCAACGACCATGAATAGTGTATTTTTAATTTAAAAAAATTATATTTTTTTAAACATGTGTAGCATATATATTATAAGAGTTTTTAGATGTTAAAATTGCGCTAATTGAATTTATAAATATATATTTTATTACTATTGTAAGAGTCGTAAAATTTAAAATAATCGAAATATAGTCAAGGATGGTCTTCATTTATAAGAATGAAAAATTATGAAAATCAGTGTAACTTTAATATTTCATATTTTATTAATTATAATTAAATGAAAATGAAAAAGTAAAAAGTAAAAAAGAAGAAGAATGAGGAGGAGTAGAAGTAGAAGGAGGAGGAGGAGAAGTAGAAGTAGAAAGGAGAAGGAGGACGAGAAGAAGAAGTCTAGCTTCAATAACATGACTGTGTGAAGGCCTAACTTGTTTACTTGAAGGTTAGTCTTGCACCACTGCTAGTCGTGGTGCTTTATTAAAGTACCGACGGTTTGCTAACCTATATCGTATTCTTACCAATTATACATCACTATAATCATAATAATCGAACTATCTATCTATGTATAAATAATGAAGTGATGGTTTAATTAAAAGAAAATTATGCCATATAAGTAAAAATTGAAGTGGCATTTTGAAGCCCAGAGCAATTCATCTATAATTTTCTCATAATCAACTTTTCTTCATACTGATTCACGTAAATCAAATTTTAATTGTTAAAATTTTCTACATAAATGGAATCATGCATGAGTTAATTATATTCCACTAAACTAGCCTATTTTAGTTATCTTTTTTAAAATTTACTTTGGTCATTAATTTTGTACTGATATAATTTGAAAAAAAATAAACAAAGTTAATTATTTTGATATTAATAGTGTTCTATATCTCAGACATAGACCATATATATTAACTATTAATAGATATATTCTTATTTTCTTAATTATTATGTTAATATGAATTTTAATTAGATAGTTATTTGAAAATTTAGTTAATTGCGTATGACTTCAATTATAATCCACATTTTTAGTGACTTTGTTTCACCATGACTAGATACTTCATTACATATGAGATAAATTCTTAATATTGTATGAGAATTCATACCACAATAATGTATTTCATATTAGTTAATTATTTATTTTACAGAAATATCATACTCACCCGGTCTTTTATATTTTGATTTGGTGTGTATTTTCAGAAATAAAATAAAATAATAAGTAGAGCATATATAAAAAGTAAGAGATATAATGGTTAGAGTATGAAATATAATCTTAAAAAACTAATAAATGTTAATAGTAAGTTTATGGAAAATGAAATATCAAACTTAACAAAAACTCTAAATTGACAAAATGTAAACATTTAAAAAGTTGATTAATGAGAACACAACCTTTGTCCACTTATGGTTAATTATTTTCAATTATTATACAACTTCTATATTACTTGCAAATTAAAGAACCAACTCTATAAATTTATCACCACTTAACTCTTGAACATAAAATAAGGAAGATATCCGGAGAATTGGTGTTCACGAAGCCGTTTTCATTCTCTCTAGGGTAGCAAAACTCATGTCCCGTTCAAGCGTGGCTCTTCTAATACTGTCTCTATGTACAAAGTGTACCGTAAAAGACTTGAATTACTTTGTACAGTTTCATGACCTTAGCAAGCCCTTGATGAACACTATAAGTTAGGATTAATGTGACAATAGATATGTACTTAGAGTGGAGAAGAAAAAGTATAAAAGTGGTGGGAAGAAGAGAATGAATAAGTTACCTGCATCTTTTAGTGATATATATAATTTTAGGTATTTAAGCTTTGTTCTCTACATTTGCAAGCTCATTCAGTTCAGATTCATTCAATTTAGATACGTCAAATTCAGTTTAGTTTAGTTCAAGTCAGATAATTTCAGTTCAAATAATTATAGTTAAAGAGAACAAAACCTTAGAGTTAGTGTTTATGTGTAGTACCTCTTCGTTCACCTTCCTACTTTGTTCATCTATAGCGGGTGGGGTGGGTGGGATAACTGGGGAATTCGCAATTATCTTTATAATAATTTGTGTGCTTTTGATGACCATATACGTACCAACAACGGGATTGTTGGAGGAGGGGGGAGATAGGTGAATAAACAACTATAACATGTGAAATTATATTTGTAAGATAATAATTTTATGTGTGTGTAATGGGATGACCATATACAGAAACAACTATAATAGGGTAATTGATAGATACTCTCTAGGTGGGGAAACAAACTTCGATCTTCTCCCTATTTTCTTCGTCTATAACAAGCCGGGGAAGGGGTTTGATACTCTTTAGAGCTATACATACAAACAATCATGTAGCTACCATAAAAATAATAAATAATTCACCCTTATATGTAGTGAGTTTTTAATGCTAATATGTCGATTTTCAATTGTACGGATGGGGTATCCGTACTTGGAAACTCATTCTGAAGTGGTAAACTTATAAACTCTAAGAATGTGATGTTTTTAATTTCGCAACTCAATTCGAATGCTAGATATCTTCTATGAATGAAATAATTCGAACTTAAAACTCTGTTAGACACGTAAACCACAATATATGCAAAATACTTTAAAATTTTGATAATTGCATTTGAGAATTCAATTCACATGAAAACAAACTCAAAGTTTGGTATAAATACAATTTAGAAACTACTAGAAGATTAGACCATACTATGAAAAATACCTCAAGAATAGGATACCTCCATCTTCCAGACTAATTCGAAGGGTAACCCAGCTCTGAATATATGTTAATTTAGACTTGAAAATTCATTAGAAAAGCAACTATAAGAATGTTACATACAACTCAAAAACTCTATTGAAGTGATAAACCACACTAATTGAGAAAATAAATTAATTATGTTAATTTTCAACTTGAGAATTCAATCTAACGGATAAACAACTTTAGAAATTGGATAAATATGACTTGAGAACTATATTAAAAGTACAAACTACATTATTTCATTAAGCAATCCAATCATATAACCCTTACTTACAAACTCTATTTGGTAAACCAATTTAGTAAATGTGATTTTTAAAATATGGAAATTCAATTATAATGTCAACAGACTATGATAATGTGATGAGTATCATTTGAAGAAGATAATTCTACTCGAACCCGATCCATATCTTTGTAACAAGGCTCGGTCAAACATTTTATGATTAAACAAGTAAACACTATATGTTTCTTGGGGGTGGGGGGGATTTCTAGGTAGTTTTTGCTCTACTTTCTTGATCTCAGTGATGGGGGGTGGTATGACAGATACTCTCTACGAAGAAAACTCTCTTTGATATACTTTCTTGATCTCAATTATTTTTATCATTTTTTTCGAAGGGGGGTGGTCTAGCAGATACTCTATACGCGTGAAACTCTTTTTCATCTTCTCTCTACTTTCTTCATCTACAATGGGCACATGGGGGCGGGTGGAGCAACTGTAGGGTGTGAAATTATATTGGAAAATATATTTTTTTTGTCTTTGGTGATGTGACAAGTACCACAGTGGAGTTGAAAAAACAACAACCACAAAATGTGAAATTTATAGAATAATAATCTTTTTGTATGTGTGGTGGGTACATGAATAAGACTAGAAAATAAAAAATACACGGGTTAAGGATAAGCATAGATCCGGAGAAGCAAGGGTTGCTGGGAACAACCCGTTTGATTGTGTTTGATTTTGGTTCGGATTTGAGATATACAATTTAGAGAAAAATATGTATGTTACTATTAATTAACAGGTTAGTAAGATAGGACCCGATACAAAATATATGTTATCAATCGTTGGGTCTCGAAAGGGATAAATGTTTGATCATACCCCTCTCAAATCGTATATGTTATGAGCAGTATCCTTACAGTTTATATAGTTATCATAAATGAGGACCCAATATATAATAGCGTATGAACAAGGCATACCCGTCGACATTATGACCAACATTGTTTACATAAATTTGACCTTATTTTTTTTCGATTGATTTATTTTATCTTTTTCTTTCTATTAATTTATTATCAAAAGTAAACTATATAATGATATTGCCACGGATTAGTACTAGTTTGATATGCAGTTGATTAATCACGCCCAATTCATATACATTAGAATATACTGTATCGCATTGCTGGTGAGATTTTTGAAGTTAGAATATTAGTTAAAACTCTTGCTCTAATTTACACGAAAAAATAAAAATAAAAATAAAAACTCTTGTTTCTTCAATAAGGACTTCTAAACAATCATTGATAGTCCAATTTAATACTCTGAAATATGTAATCGCCGAGCATAAGATATCTTATATTCATTGAGTGACGTTTGAAATGTAATATTTAAATTAAATTTTTTCAATACAAATTATATTTCAAATCACTTATAAAATTATTTACTCTTAGTAATAAACTCTTGTGTTTCAAACAAGAAAATACTCCGCATTGGAATTTACACATCCACTGATAGACTTCAGTCTTCATGGAATAACGGTCATTCATGATGTGTGTCAATTTATCTGTATGGATATTCGAATTTATATATAGTTGATCTTTTAATTTATATATTAAACTTTCAAGAATCAGATTCGTACATCAGTTGAAAAGTTTACTTGGATATTTATCACATAAAGTGTAAAGGTATTAAGATCCGACAGTTTTGATCCAAATTCGAAATTCAATCCGAAATTATCTAATTCGAATTTGAAAGTAGACCAGAAATTATCACATTCGTCATACCCGAAAAACGACCCGAGACCCGATTCGAATTCGAAAATGATCCGAAATTGCCATACCCGAAAAATGATCCGAGACACGAATTGACATGTGTATCCGAAATGATCGGATCCGAAGCAACCCGATTAGAATGATATGAGTAGACTCGATTCCAAATGACCCAAATTAGAATTGACCTAAAACCACCCGATCTGAAATGACCAAATCCGAATTGACCCAAATCCAAATTGACCCAAATCATCCGGTTCGAAATGAACCCGAAAGAATTGACCCAGAATCATTCGATCCGAAATGACCAAATTAGAATTGACCCAAATCATCTGACGCGTACTCAAACGATTCGAAATAGATTTGACGCGAAATAACAAGTATCGCAATGTTTTCCATTACTAGAGGGCACCGTTTAAAGCATGAACCTCTTATAACATGTTGATGTAAAGCGAATAAACAAAAGTTATTGTATATAATCTAGATTTTTTATTGTACTATAGGAAAGTTGGTTGGACATCTCTTTTATTAAATCTCATATAATTTTATCTACAAAAATTAAAAAAATATTTTGAACACATTTTTGAATTCACCTCAATAAGAAGATTTCATAGACATTAATCTTGTATGTTACTATTATAAAATTAGAATGATCACAACATGCTACGAATGAAATATTTTTTTTCTTTATTTTCACTTAATTTTTCAATCTTCTAAATATGATGAATTTTAAAGTTTATCCAACAAACTTTACCTTTTAGTACTCTACTTAAAAAAGTTAAGAGTAAATGTAGGTGCATCAAGCAGTTAAGTCATACTAGTATACGTTCTACATTTACAAGTATAATTGTGTATCATCTTTCAATTGTTTGAATATGACTTCAAACTTTTCATAAACCATTGAATAATTCACTTACAGAAACATTATATTTATTAAAAAGTCTGAGATGAAAATGCAATATAAGAAGAAACACGATTATTAAATGAACAAAGATGATAATCTAGTACATTTCCCTAAAACATATTGCATAGTAAGTAGTAAACTAATTACATCTTCATGTTCTTTGTCAATTCAAACTTAAAATGACAAAACTCTAATTAGATAACCCTTTCACAGGTTAGATGTTAGAACAAAGAAACTTTCAACAGTAATAAAGTATCATTGTATTTTTAAATTATTAATTAACATGAAATAAAGCATTACAAAGCATTACAATTACACTTGTTGAACAAGATGAATTTATCAATCGATTCTAGGTGCAAATCACCACCAATCTCTATTCAGAGAATATAATCATCCATTTTGGAGAATCGAACCCATGACCTCATGGTTACGGGGTGTCTCAGCTTGCCACTCAGCTACAAACGCTTTGACAACAAAGTATCATTGTATAGTGTATTAAAAATGTACATTGCATAAACTTACCTCAATATTCGACCCGAAATAATCCGAAATATTTTAATTCGAAAACGACTCAAATCCGAAAATATTTGACCCGAAACAATTCGAACTTTTTTAATCCGAAAGGACCCAAATCCGAAAATAGTTGACCAGAAACAATCTGATTTTTTTATTCCGAAAGGATCCGAATCCGAATAATATACGGAACCGAAGTGACCCGGATGTAAAGTGACCCGATCCGATTCAAAGTGACCCGAAATATCAATAACCCGAAATGACTCAAACCCGGCCAGCATTCGAATCCGAACGTCACCCGTACCCGAACTCGACCCGACCCAAAAATGACATGAAATAAAAAGCGGACGAGAATGATTGAATCCAAATTGACTCGATCCGAATGATTCAATTGCGAGGTCTAGTAATAGTCTGACCAAGTCAAAAAGAAGGGTTCATCACAGTAGAGCATCTAGGGTCGGAAATTTCTTCGGATGGTCACATATAGTTTCTATAAGATAAGGGGCAAAAAGAATAGTACTTACGATT
>JAYMSP010004297.1:0-16684 GCA_036897095.1 Plantago elongata
GCATCCATCATGAATGACCAAGTCATTCATAGTCGTGAGAGCTACTACATTCTTCAAGAATATGATGCAGATCACATGCAGATATCTAACGTGTCATTAGTATCTCAAATCTTAATAACACTCGATTGGGGCTATTTTAGGACTTACTTTATGTCATCCAAGTTCTCACACACTTGGTGATAATCGTATGGTCCAAGGGAATATCTTATCGAATTATTCAAACAACCAAATAATCAATTCAATAAATGCATTGCCAATAATAATATTATTAAACAATAATAAACTGAATGTGATCATACTGCATATCATTCTTATAAAAGGTTGTCTCTAGGACATACATACTTTCAACATATTGTTATAGAATATCATGTGTTGGACATTGAGATACCATGCTAATTGTACTAATGATTCTTAGTAAAATACGGTTCCAATGTTAAAGTACAATACACATGGATTGGCAAGATCGAGCAGTTGGTACTCTTGAAGAGTAATGAATGCCATGAACGGCATAGATATCTGAAACTGAATAGATAGCCTATATGAATGGAAATGGTACATCCGAATAATATTCAGATATCCATGATGAATCAGTAATGATTTGAACATCTAGAAAAGAGATATGATATATACCGGTGTACACATGGAACCGAGAAATGAATAAGCATATGCGAAATTGATGGACATGTAAATGAGGATCTTACATGAGAGTCTAGTCGATGACATTATGGCAATAATGATAGAAAAATGAGCTCATGAACTTGAGGTCCTTTTGATCAAATGAATTCGAAATTCGTACGGTACCGTTGCATTATTGAGTAGATTTTATGTGCATTTAGATACTAAGCATTGCATCATAACATGTTTATTCTTATTTGAATGTTACCACTTAGACTAACATGCATGTTGTACAAGGAATGATTTTAGTCATATGATTTTGAAAATTTTAAATGAGGGGAGATACAATCTCGGAAGTAAGTCCCGAAAGGAGATTAAAAGTATCATGTCGGCGAACATGGATTGAATGAGTAAAAGTTCTTGAGGAACTAAGGTTTTATGTTTGTAAACCTCCATGAACAAGTGAAGTACGTATGAGATATGGTTATCATGAATTGTGAAGAATATTATTGGTTACATCGATGTTGGCTCAACCTGAAGTTTGAGCATGCATGAGATTATTACAAGGAGTATTACTACTATCCTTGATATTGACATGGTCCTGACGTACCATAATCGTAAAGTTGAGCTATGAAGAGCTACATTATTTCTTACTATACCTCCTAAGAAGGTTTATCTTCTCAAGTAAGGGAGATCATTATTAAAGAACAATGAGGACGTTTGTATTTCATGAGAAATGGTTGCACTCTTTTTCCCTCTACATGTCTTTATCCCATTGGGTTTTTCCTAGTGAGGTTTTTAACGAGGCAACACTATAAACACATATATATCTCCATGATTATGAAATTATTTAGTAAATATAAGAGGTATGGGCTTGCTGAATATCTTTACGACATTATGCAGTGATGTTATGAGATTTTGAAATTATACGATGTTTTAAGTATTTGAAGAGTTCTTCCCGAAGAAGACAATGCATGTATTACATAAGTTATTCTCCACCATTATCTATGAGAAGAAGATTCATCCAAGCACAACATAATTGAAAATTTGCTCAACCACATCACATTTGAGAAGCTGATTTGGAAGATTGGATTTACGACATTCGAAGAATTGAAGTGATACTTTAATCATGGGAGTTGAATACGCACTACACTCTTTTTTTCTTCGCTGGGTTTTTATCCCAATGGATTTTTCTTGGTAAGGTTTTTAACGAGGCAGTATCTCTCGCGTACCAACTATCACTAACTCATGTTCATTAAGGGGAGTGTTAGAGAATAAATGTACAAGAGTTAGTATTGGGTTAGATGGTTAATGGTTATTGACCTAACTGTTACAGACTATCTAGAAGCTAACTTCTTTCTCTTGTATTTAATACATGCTTGTACTATCTCATTTATAATATCAGAATAAATCATATTCTATTTTCTCTCAACAAAAACTATTTTAAAGATTCAACATGCATATTTTCTTTTTTTGTGCACTGGGCACAAAAATGGAGTCTCTTCCTAAGTATTTGGATAGCCAGCCATACCGCTCATGATAATTGACAAGCACACTCGAACATGTCATTGCCCATTCAAAAAGTCATTTTAAACATAAAGATTGGTAATTAATTCTAAGAGGGGCATAGTCAATTTGCGACCGCACAAGGCCTACTATTGGTGTATTCCGACCCGTTATCCACCACCTCTTTCGGAATGTTATACGCAAAATCTCAATCGTAGACCACTATGCAAGTCATACTTAACTCTCACAAACCATAACCATTTTTACCTTGTAAGGACACATAATACAAGGGAAAAATTAGTAACTTTCAAAACCTAATTCAAGAACCCTGGCAGTCTGAAGGAGGAAGAAAGCATCCATCATCACATCTCTTCTAGTATATGTTCTTGTGTTATTGATATTGGTACTATGTCTACTATTCTTGGTATGAGTAGCTAAATCAAAGGCAACCCTTCAAATTTTATATATTGTATTGTTCATTATCTTTCATATACTAGAATGTAACATTGTGCTTTTTCTTGACGTCATCTCTTTAATACTCATGTGAGTATTGGGGTGTGATGAGTTAGCCATGACATTGACACTTGAGTCACATGATTTTATCAACTAAATCTTGATTTATACCATATAACATACGTGTCCTTCGACGTTTAATGTGTAGTTTAGAACTAAGTAGTTTGGAGCATTGCAATACAAAGAGGTTGGGATCCTTTAATTAGACATTTAATTAGTACACATGATTTATCAACTAGTTATTTTTTTTTTCTTTGGAACAAGAATATATTATCAAACTCCAAAACCAATACAAAGCATAAGGCGATCACAACGGTCCAGCCTGAAAGCCTAGCGAAACCATAAAGGCTAGTCTAACTAGTCTAACAAGAGACGCCCAAAATGGGGTCGAAGTCGTGGCACCATCCACGCTCTATAAGTAATAACATCAGTAATCTGGCGTGAAACAGACATGTGCCTATCTATGGTATTGAAATACACACTGTTCCGATGTCTCCAAATCTCATAGATTGTTTCCAAGAAAGTTATCTTAAGAACTTGCCTCCTCCAAATTTTGCCTCGACAATTCAAACAAACCCAATGCAGCTCATCTATCCAAGTCCCCGACACATGTTGAATGCGTATCCAAGCCAGCACATCTTGCCAGACCTTCCGGGTTTCGACACACTCAAAGAAGATGTGTCCCAAGGTCTCATCTCTCGGGCAAAAGCAACAAGCAATTGTGTTGCCAATACCGAATCTCACCAGCCTATCACGTGTCGCCAGCCGTCCGTGACAAGCAAGCCATTGATCAGTCTTGCTCTAGGTCGAGCCAGTGTCCCAAACATTAAGATGTTCCATTCCACTTCCAACGCCTCTCCTTGTAGTTCTTTGTACATGATATCCGTTCTATATTTGGGTAACACTTGCATATTTATCCAAGCTCGGTTGTTAAGAATCAATGGTCGACACTTCAAAATACCTTTCATAATCCATGAGCTATTCATAGGCAGTGGTTGGGTCAAGATATTATCCAGTGGTATATAGTAGGCGTGTATCCATTTAATCCACATGTTATCCTTCTTATTACTCATATTCCATAGTAGTTTTAGTAAGCATGCCTTACTCCAAATTACCAAGTTAACAACGTGCAATCCACCTTGTTTCTTGGGTAAGCACACCTTTTCCCATGCTACCGGTGATTTCCTGGTAATTATGTCACTATTCGACCATAAGAATGATAGACATATTGCCTCAATCGATTTGAATACACATTTGGGAAGTGGGAAACATTGGAGCCAATAGTTCGTGACTATAAACATGACACTCTGAATCAGTTGAAGCGACCCCCGTAGCTGAGTAGCATTGCGCTCCAGTGTTTGATAGGTGCTACCAGTCTATCAATGAGAGGTTGGCATTGGACTATAGTAAGTTTGCGACTCATGAGGTGGTACACCCAGGTAGCGGAATGGTAGGCATCCAATGCTGAAACCAGTAAGCTGCCGAATTGATTCATGTACCTCCTCCGATACCGATCGAAATAATATCTGGCACTTTGCAGGGTTCGCTTTTATCTAGTGGAGTTTGAGAACTCATTGAACACATTCATCAATAATTCAACCGATTTCACATCACCTCGGGAGGAACAAAAGTAGATCATCTGCAAAGCTCAAATTGATGATGTGTAACTTCTTGCACATGGCATGGATGTTAAAGTCAGGCAAATTTTTCCATGCTACATCTTCCTGTACATGTACTCCATTACCAAGACGAACACGAGGGGCGAGAGTGGGTCACCCTGTCAGAGTCCCAATTCAGCGCGTAGGATCTTGGTAGGTTGACCATTCACCATGTACCTGTAGGATACCTTCGAAACACAAATCATAACCTATCGAATAAACTGCTGAGGGAAGATTAGCTCAAGAAGTATACTCTCCAAAGCTGCCCACTCAAATGTATCATGAGCCTTCTGTAAGTCCATCTGCACCATGCATCTTGGGGTCCATTCTTGCGACCGTACCCTCTAATCAATTCATACGCCAGTAGGATATGATTGTGAATCTGCTGACCAGTACAAAAGCCGCTTGGCTACCACTTACTACTATACACAGGACCTTACTCAACCGATTAGTAGCTATTTTTGATCTTGTAGAGCGTCGTACAACAGGAGATGGGACGATAATCCTTTACCATGGTCGCAGTGGCAGTTTTCGGGATCAGAGTAACAATCAATTTATATCATGTAACATGCATGTCATTGGATGTGAAGTACGTATTTTAGAACTAAGTAGTCGTGACTTGACAGAGGTTAGAGATCCTTTACACTTTGACACCATATAATGTTAAAATGCAACAAATATATAAAGTGAAGTTTCATCATGTAATATTCAAAGCATACTTTATATTTACAGTTTGACAATAATTTATAGTCACGTTCAAAATTATTGACTGTAAATAATTAAGGGTTAATTCCACTTTCACCCCCCGAAAGAGTCACGGTTTTTAAAAAAAAAAACCTGAAACCCAGGGGTTCCGAAAGTTCGTTACAAAATACCCCTCAACTTTGCATTTCCTTACATTCCGTTAACTTTTTCCATTAGACAATACGGTCAAACTGTTAAAAAAATCAACTGTCATTGGGGTTTGAAAGTAAGATTTGTCAAAAAATATTCTTTTTGAAAAATAAATAAATTTACATCAGTAAATATTTTTATGATGTCATAAGAACTTTGATGGTTTCCAACTTTGTCCTTGGAAGTTTCATAGTTAGATTAATAAAATTACAGTCCCGACCAATATATTTTTAAAGGTTAACGCCGATGTGTGGAATTAATAACAAAAAAGTAATTAAATAATGTGGAGCAAATGAACACATAGAACCCAAATAGATAATTTTTTAATTCTAAATAATAATCATTACAATTACAATGAAAACAAAAATGAGTGAAAATAGAAGATCACCATGCCACCTCTCTATCAATCAATCTACCAAATTCCAATGGCATCGACTCTGAAATTGAATCTCACCCAGGTCAACAACAAATGTTCAGTATCCAACTTTTCAGGCTCCTCTTGAAAGTAGCAGCTAAGTAAAAATCGAGTTGGATTTCGAATTCAAGCTTCTTCGAAAAATGTCGTTGAGCCTGATCTTAGCGTCATAATTAATGGGTTGAAGATGCCCAATCCTTTCGTCATCGGGTCAGGCCAACTAGGTACAACTACACTGTCATGAATCGGGCCTTTGATTAAGGGTGGGAAGCTGCTATCGCCAAGACGGTATCTACTTTGGGATCGGCAAGCACTGGTAGTGTGGAGTTGGAGGTGATGAAAAAGAAGTATCTAATTAAGTAAAATGGAAAGAAACGTAATTGGTGCCTAAGCTAAGCCTTTCTCTTCTCTTCTTTGCATGTATTGTGTGCTTGTGGATGAAGGGGTGAGTGTAATAATTTGTGATGAATTGGGGTTTAAGTGAAAATGTTGATTATGGTATTTTAGTAGTTTTTACTCTTAGTAATGATGTTATAAATAAATTTTGTTATTACAGAATTTATTTTATTATTTTTAATTTTTTTTTAAATTACATTTTTTGTTGACTACGTTGACTTCATTAGTCAACTAATGGAAGGGGATGTTTAAAAATGTTTAGGAGTAATCGTAATTTTAAACTTTTTAATAATTAAATTGCAACTAGATTAACGAGTATTATACGTGATGTTATGCTTTGAAGTGGGGTTTGAGTTTTGGCATGCAAAACGGCACGAGACGAGGAGTAGGGCACGAGGTTTATTAAAAGAGCTAGTTAAGTAGGTTCGTTTGCATGATAATTGTCATGACATGACATGTCATTCTGAAACAATTATTAAGCGCACATAACTGAACAAGAATATATGTTATTATGACGCTAAGTGTAACATTAATTCTATTATTATTAGCTATACTATACATACATGCTTTCCAAACAAGCCAATGAGTAGATTTCATAAGCTAAGCTCGTTATTAATCCATTCCAACCGGCAAATTAATTGGATACTTATCATCTACATCATTTCACTTTATATTTGTCATACCCTGCCATTAACTATTTTCAAATCTTTGACACCCAAATTATGGGCTAGTTGGAAATGTCAACCCCACGAGAAGGATGGAGATATATACGTAACGTACTCCGTGCTAATTCTTGTGTTTGAACTATAACATTCAAACTAGTGGTTTCCACTAAAATAAACTATTTCTTATGTGTTTTGATACGAATTACATGTAAATACCAAACTCATAAATCATTGATACATCGTAGATTTGAATACAAAAGATCAGGCGTATAAACTAGGGTATATCAGTAATTTTGAATCCAAAATCCAGGGGAAGCAAATTGCCCCTTGTGCATATATGTGCTCGCCGATGTTTCAGATATAGTTGAGATTGGTTTCAATATATAACTGAAGTAAATAAAAGGAAGTATCCAGATCAGTGCAATGGGAAAAAAATGTTGGGTTTGGGGGCATGTTCGGTCCAGAGCCCAACGACTACATTTCAATCACACTGCATTGTTTCTTATTTAAACGGTAGATAATACAAAACTACTCTTTATACTACTCCAATATACTACTCCAACATCAGTATAATTACTTTACTCCTAAACCACTTTATCTTCACCAGGGATCGAACCTTGTATCTTCTACTTCTCATTCAATCTCCATTCCACTACACCACCTTATTCAATTACGTCACACTACATTGTGATCTGGGCTGTTGTGATTAAGATTATTAAATGGTATTTGATACAGTTTGAAAAAGTAAGAAGTGAGATATATGATGAAAGGAGAAGTAAAATTGTTTATTGCGTTGGAGACTGGTTAATGCTCTCTTTTTCTTTTATTGTAATTATCTAAAACGAATTAAATTAAATTAAATTGAATTGAGTTGAACTGAACTAATTAATAATAATAAATATAATTAAACCTATTTAAATTAAACTAAACTGATTATTGATGGAAATAAAATAATCTAAAATCAATTACCGCATAAATCGTACGTAATTAAAACATTTTAACGTCTGATTACCCAAAATTACTTAGGCTAGTTACTTTGCCAACATACAACTCTTTGACTAATGGCTAGTACTTCCTAAACCCAAGCCATAAGCTTCGGGGCAAGTTGCAATATAACTATATTTCCCTCCGTTACATTCATAAGCACAATTATATTTTACCAAGTAATTAATACTCCAGATCATATAAGTTTGTGTCATTAATTAGCTGGGTTTGCTTAAGAAAAGTGATTAACGTATCGTCAAGCAAAATGTAAGATAAATTAAGTGTGAACACAGAACAGTGGACATAATTAGTAAGTTAAACAACCGGCAACATGAGCCGACCACGGTTTAACATAAAACCTATGACCTGCTCCAGATAACTGATTAATACTCCTACTGAAGGCTCTGGTGAACAAAATCAGAGTATAAGTTAACTGATTATTAAAAATATAATAAGATAGCTGGTACAGTCAACGAGGTACAGCTCAGTTGGTAATACGTTTTATCTCGAATTACTAGGTTGGGGTTCAAGTTACCTTTTAACCGTTTTTATAAAAAAAGATGGTTGGTAGTTGATAACCTAGCTGATAAATAAATTAGATAATTTGTTAATATAAAAATTTATGAGAGTTCATGTTTTTGTGAGGGTGTTGAGAGTTCTACATTACTGTATATATTAATTGTGCGGTGTCGTATGTAAACTGTGAATTTTATAAATTTACAAATTGTTTATTGTTGTATACAAATTGTGCGGTTGAATATTTCAACGTATAACTCTCAGGACTTTTGGACTCTTAGGAGAGTTTTTCTTTTGTTAAATATAATATGTAAAACCAAATTAGCTAGCTTTTTTTCTAATAAATTTATTAAACAAAGTTATTGCATCAGCTAGCTTATCATCTACAAGCTAGTATTCATGTAACAAGATGATGGGATCCAAATATATTCGAGTTTCTCCTGCTTCATGATCCCGCCTTAGCAAGCATTAGAGTGAATTAAAGGAACACATATCAACCAATCACTCTTTTCATTAACTTATTTTGTTATTTACTGTTTACGTGGTTAATAACCGTAGATTACAAAAATCCTATGACTTGTAGATAGGCTTGTCAATGGTTTCAAACCATAATAATCCATACTAAATCCAACCCAAACCATTTAATTAGAAGGCTGTTCGGTTCGGTTTCGGTTTCTAAAATCGGAACCGGTCAGAACCAAACCGACTGGAACCAGACATAAAACAAGAAAATAAAACAAAGCAGCTCAAAGTCTCAAACCAAACAGCTACAAAAACAGTAAAAATCAACAAAACCCAATTTGTAGTTACCAAAACCCAACAAGAAATGACTGGCTGTCCACTGGAGACCGTACCGGAGCCGAAAGATGACAGCCGTATAAAATCGACGATGATGGGCAAATGGGTCTTCCTGACAAGATCAGCCAGAAGCAGAAAGGCACCGGTGGCGGCACCCACAACGACCGGAGCAGGGGTGTTGGTGAAGTCTTGGGAAATTCGACCCGAAACCAATCGATCCCGTGAGCAGGTAACGAAACTTATATAGACCTCATAACAGCTCTTATTCATTCAGCAATATAGTGTATCACGACTGCCCTACTGTCTTTGGCATGGACCCAGTAAATTTGAAGTTTCCGGAAGACGCAAATAGTTATTCTTACAACAAGAACACGGCATAACCTAGAATTTAGAGATATCTACCCCAAGCGGGAAGCCTGTGCATTTGATAAGGCCCCGTAGAGATAGAGCACCTGCAGAAGCCAAGATCTGACTTTCAAGACCGAACCCACGCATGTAGCAAATGCAGGGATGACTCACGGCTAGGAGTGAAAGGCCAACCAAGATCGGAGATAGCTGGTTTTCCGCGAATGAGAAGCCAATTGAGAGACACGGTTGGAGATTTGTTCATCGTCCATAGAATTCTCTCTATTTCGTCGTTCATGCTCATGTTCTTGTTGGTGAGAATGAGAAGAAGATAGAATCTGAAAGAATCTGAAGAAAAATCGCAAGGAGCAGTGGAGAAGATAGAATCTGAAAAATCTTGAAGAAAAATCGCAAGAGGGAGCAGTGAAGAAGAAGGAGCGGATTGAATTGGGGGTTTAGGTTATGAATGGTTTTTTTTGGGACTAAATTTCCGGTTCCGGTTTTCAAGCTGACCGGTTCGGTTGCGGATTTGAATCCAATATACTAATTAAATGGTTTGGTTTGGTTTGGTTGGAACCATTGCCAAGCCTAATTGAGGCATCATACAATAAGAATAAGTGCAATGCATACACTTTTATGTCCAATTCAAATATGTGAAATGCACAATTAATGTTACAATGAAATCAAAAATAGAACATTTAGCACTTCTGATTTTATGTAGACATGAATAATTGATGCTATATAACCTCCATGATTGAATATAAATTGAGATTGTTTTCATATGTGTCATAAGATACGTACCTATATAGAGAAAGACCATTACCAATGAAAATACTCATATTATTAATTAAAATATTTATATTTTTAATATTGGAGTTTTTTTATACTACAATAAAACTTATTTAAACATAATTGTTTTGACGTAATGACATAAATATTTTTATTGGTAATAATGTCCGTCTCTATATAAAGACGGTCTCTTATGAGATTTTGTATTTCATATTAACTAACTTTTGATAATTTAAAATAATATTATTTTTAAAATGATATGAATAGGTAAATGTTACATCTAGGGTGACTAGTTCGAGTAAATATGATTTACAATCATCCAGTGGATCGTAAGTTGCAATATTGGTTGACATTTATATAGTACTCCCACCATCTCATTAGGAGTGAAATAATTTTTCGTTTTGCACGTCCAATAAAAATGAAATAATTTTTTATTTTTAAAAATAATATTACAATACAATTCATTTTCAATCATACATTATTGGACCCGTATATACATTTTTTATCTCAGATTCATTCATAATTACATACTATATATTTTTTTTAAAATTATATATTTAAAATATGTACCATTTAAGATGGATGGAGGAAGTATACTCTAGTCATTTTGTGGATTGTGATGACGTAAAACCATGACGTTATACTAATTACGTCCATGTATACGTAACCCAAACTTTGATCTATATTATCTTATAAGAAAATTAATAAATTTTCATTGACTTGACTTATAGCCAAACTTGATATTTAAACAATTATAAAGTGCATATAAAATATTTAAATTAGTTTCGGCTTACAAGTGCATGATTACCATCTGATTCAGAAAATAGAATCGGGGTTTCATGAAACGATATTAAAAGTTAAAACCATGGTCAGAGGTATATCCTCATGTAAGGAAATTAGATGCGCAAATTTAGCCTTAACGAAGGCTCGAACTCCTCGTAAACGAACCGAGTTTAAGATTTACTTATCTAAAAAGTTAAGTTCGACTCGATTCGATGGTCAAAATTAATTATTTTATAATTTATATTTTTATATATTTTAATAGATAATACTCGTTGTCAAAGTGTTTGTAGTCGAGTGGCAAGCTAAGACACCCCGTAATCATGAGGTCACGGATTCGATTCCCCGAAATGGGCAATTATATTCTCTAAATAAAGATTGGTGGTGATTTGCATCTAGAATCGATAGATAAATTCGTCTTGTTTAATAAAAAAAAATAGATAATACTCATAAAAACTTTTATTTTTTAGAGCTCGAACCGATTTTAAGCTCATAACATGTTATCCGAACTCGAACCTTTCTTTTACTTATTTTTGCTCAAACTCAGACTCGTTTAACTATATCTCTAGACATATAAAATGCCAAATTTCGGTTCACCTACACAAATCCAGATCGTTATACGTCATACCAATGGTATTATCTTGAGGAAAAGAAGAAATAATTTTCATTACATTTCAAATAATTAGTACAAACTCCGAAAGATACTAATAATACTATTAACATATGTTCATAGTGAAGTTATATATCAGACATAATTTACAGAAGTTCATAAACATTCACATCTGATCATTGACAGTACTGACTATTACCAGCCAAAAGAAGAGAAAGAGAAGCATGAACATGAACATGATACTACAAATCTACAATACAACACATATATATAGTACTTAAGAGATTAAGTAACCTAAAAAAAGCTTGAATCTTTGCTCCTTAATCAGCTGTAGATCAGCAACCTTTCATTGATAATCTCTTCTCTCCATACCCTTTTCCTTATAGCTATAAACTCTTCAATCTTCTTATTGAAATCATCATCGTCTTCAGAATCGCCATTATCTTCACTATCGCCTTCATAATCATAGCTCTCATCATCACTTACGTCGTTTTCATCATCCATTTCTACAACAGCTTCACTAGTTTTGTGACTGATGTCCTTGTGATCAAGAACATAGTCTTCAACTTCATGTTCCCAGCTCGGACTTTCCATGTGCGATGGCCGACTGGTATGATCTGCATCGTCTTGATCATGGATTTTAGGTATGGAAACTAAAGGAAGATTTGTAATTGACTCAAGAAGCTGAATGGACGAAAAGATGTTTCCGGTTCCGCCTGTAGGTAAGTTTGAGCCAAGATTTTCGTATACAACGATATGAGACGCGAAGAATACGGTGATGACAAAGGTTAGCCCATAGGTGAGATCTTGATTGAGAGAAAGGGATTTCAGAAAGATCAAGAACAAAGTGCTAATTGTGAAGTAAAAGATGATGAAAGCTAGTTTGGCTGCCTTTGTGATTCTCATGATCAGGTGTGTTTTTGTTTAGTGAGTAGTGAGTAGTTGAGTTTTTCTCAACTTTATTGGGTTAAAATAGAACTAACTCTAAGGGATTACATTGGTCTACTTGATTATTATATGTTCATAAATGCTGTGATTGTTATTGGTTACTGAGAGTAATAACTAACAAGTCCCTGTTTGGTTCTTAATTTTCATTTGCATGAACATATATAACACATCATACTGTATGTTCAAAGGGATATAAAGCATGACATGAAGAAAAGAAAATATAAGGGTGGTTCGGTTAGTTAAATAGGAGGAATACCATTATTTCGGTCACAATTCAAGTTCATCGGGACCCGATCTACGAGCTATGCGTGTTTTGTCTAAGGCTTCACACTAGGTGCGTTATGTTGGCCTAATCTGTAAACTATTACATGAGCAAGAGGGTTCGCTCATTCCACACCATGGAGGGTTCGCATGTTCCACACCATGGATCCAAACAGGTCACAAGTCCGGAAGATCGAAAGGGAAAATATCTTTTGTTCAAGTAGAAGATTCAACCACTTGAATATACTACTAGTTGCATCGTTAACCAATTTTATTAGATACTGAAAGAGAGATGAAAACCAATGAATTTTGCGAATCTCCAACTAAAAGCAACTAATAGTCATTGATAATGGGAAATTAGGTGGAGATAGTAACCAGAAGATATCATGTTGGCGGACATAGTAACATATAAACATGAAAATATTTTTCATATTTCATTGCACCATCTTCTTTCAGTTATTTACATTTTATTTTTGCAGTCTTTAATGTGTTATCCAAAAAAAAATTATATACTACTTCCGTTCCGGCAAACTTCACACATTTACCCTTTTCAACTTTCACACCAAACTTCAAATTACTAAAGAATTAAGTTACCTCACCACTAACAAATAATAAACAATATTAACTTTATATAAAAATTACATATTTTTTCATCGAAAGTATATTTTTTTTTACCTTTTTTATTTTTTATCATTACTTTCATTTTTCGCATAAAACTATACGCCAACTCAGGTATAAAATTTGATGGTACGGAGTGAGTAAATAAATAAGTTGTATGGACACAAAGAGAAACGTAAACAAATAGGTGAGACGATGAGTACAATATAGTATCAGACTTGATTTTTCTACAAGAATCAATATTCAATATTCATTGTTTTCCCTTTTCTTCTACCCATATTTCCTTATTCTCGATCAAAAGTCTGGGTGTGGTATATAAGTATTTTCCGGCAGTCAGCATTGGCATGTTGAAGATTGAAAACAAACAGAAACAAGCTTAGGAAGGAAACATGAATCCATGACTAGCAAAAGAAGACAATCAGTTGATACGAGAAAGTATCGGGCAAACCCTATATACGTGCTACCAGTAGAAGCCACAAATTTTTATGGCCAGAGTGGAATGGCTTCCACAGAATCAAGTCAACCAAGACAGAATTAACAAACTAGAAGACAACTAAGAACCATGTTTAAGCTAGGGGCAATGCCTTAGAATATGAACTAGGGAGAGTAAAGCCAGCTCTCCTCTCCTCGTACGAATATTCAACTTCTTCATAACCACGATGGCCTGGCGTGTAAGGAGTCATGGCCGTTTGCATAGGAGTCAGCCTTTGAGGGGTTCTGTTTTCATCATGAGCTGAGACATTCTTTGTAGGAGTTTTCAGAACAGAGCTCAACTCACCACTAATCTGGTTGTGATCCTGATAGTTAAGCGAATTCATTTTTGATGACAGTGACGATATAGGAGAGAGGGCCTTCCGCATTGGTGAAGAGTCAGTTTGCTGTAACCTTGGTTTGTTGCTTGATTGCTTCTTCACATGGCTACCAGACATGTTTTTCTTGCCTGTATTATATTAACAATGTAACACAGAAATCCGTAAAAGGTGTGAACTTGTAGCAAAGCATTAATGTGCAGATGAAGATGAGACTAATTCCAAATGAACCATACTGAAAGAATTGCCTCATAATGCTAACTCACTGGAGT
Organism: Plantago elongata; assembly: GCA_036897095.1. Classification (NCBI taxonomy): domain Eukaryota; kingdom Viridiplantae; phylum Streptophyta; class Magnoliopsida; order Lamiales; family Plantaginaceae; genus Plantago; species Plantago elongata. Next base: position 14,393 of record JAYMSP010004297.1, read on the forward strand.
GATTAAACGAGCCTTGTAAACCTACGTTTGATTAATTTTCGGGGGTGGGGTCACTGTTATATGCACATGTAATAAAATTTCTCATGAGAAATGCAAAAGTTTCAAAACACATTACCAGAAGAACAGACCATACGGCTATAGTTGTGAGGGGTCTTTGGCTTCACTGAATTACTCATTGCAAAACGAGAAGAGCCTGATTTCTCCACTAGTGCATTTTGAAGCATTGCACCTCCTACTGAAAACCTCTTATTAGTCACACCTACTGTTGATGGTCTGGAATTCTTCATTCCACTTTTTGTTGGACTAGGTTTTGATCCATAAATAGCTTCTTGCTCTGTCATCAATAGTCCATGAAGCTTCTTCTGATCCTAACACATAAAGTAGAAAACAGTTTTTGATTTTAGCATGTGCTTGCACTGCACAAACAGAGATTTGGAAGCCATTTTCAGCGTAACAGAACATACCCTCTGCCTCTGGCGTTCTTGTTCCTTAAGGTGTTTCAAGTCACAGTACTGTTCAACCATAGACAGAAGAGCAACCTAAAAAGAGATATGATAAGTAATCAAAAGCAAGAAACATAGAATGATTAAATATAACCAAAAGCTTTCTGTATAAAAAAAGCCCCAGCTGAACTTAAGAGTAACACATTATATTTCTAAAGACTCCAGCAGAATTCCTTACACCATCATACAGGAACTCAGAACCTCTTTCCTCCTCCCAAGCTTTCACTTTTGACTTCAGTGTTTCAACCATTCCTTTAGGGCCAAACAAAACCAAAAAAAAAAAAAAAGTATAAGAGGACAATTTCGCACTAGGTATGAAATAATACAAATTGATTACTCAATAAAAATCAAGAAGGATAGTATCACCAAAGTGTGAAAGATATTTGATATTTCTAAGTTCCATGGTGATGTAAGCATGCAACAACCAAGTCTCTAAGTCTTAACTTGTGTTTAACATATAGTAGATGAAAGAACTTGAACTTCCCATGACAGAATAAGATTATGTGCAACTCTACTTCGGGCTAAAGTCCAAAACCATTGTAATTTTTGGGCTGTGTAATAACCTTCTATGTATTATAGAGTAAATAGCATAGACGTAATATTTTTTAATCTTCACATGTGTGAGTTTTTCACACCATCATGTCAATGAGAAAAGTAGCATGCACAGCTAATTTTTCCTTTCACTTGTACATGCAGCAGAGAACTGCTCTGTATTCACAATGAATATTGTTGAACCAACAAAAAGAACAGATAAACTATATTCACAATAGTATGCATGGATAAAATTTGGACAGCTTCAAACCATAGACGAGCATATCAGTGTTTATCAGGCATCATTGACATCAAATACATACTCAGAAGTCAGAAGTATCGCATCCCCAAAAGCTATGAATAATTGATTTTGGGTGATAGTTCTCAAGAGACATCAAATTGTTTTTGTCTTCCACATTAACCAAAATCCATTATGTACCTGGTATTTTGTTGACAAGCACACGAGCTTTCTCAGCACGCTTTAACGTAAGATGCATACCTTTTCCAGCATTATAACGGTTGTCACTCTACAAAACAAATGCCCTTCTAAGAAAATGACTAGTAGTAGAAAATGATTATTATTCATACTGCAGAATATATAACCAACCCCATTATACTCCTCCAGCCAACTTTCCTCTTCACAAGCAGACAGCCATTTTTGAACCTTTTCGAGTATCTCTTTTCTGCTAAAGGCTTCTTCTTTAGCCTTAAAAATCTGAGCCTCCAGCTGTTCTAGTAGAAAGGATGAACTTGCCACCCCTAAAATATGAGAATATGGTTGGCCAGAAAAATAAAATCCGTCAGTTAGTGTGTTAATTTTCAACAATATTTCCCTATAGCTCAAGGCCTCAAGGTCCTTAACAGTTAAAAGAGAAGAGGCTCAATGCTGCAAGAGTCAATCCACTAAACCAAGTCATACCTGATTCTATAGCATCCACAGAAAGCTCTGCTGCAAGTTGCCCTTCAACAACCATGTGTGCCCCTCGGAAAATTTCCTCTAAAACCAACTTTTTTTTTAATAGGACCTCTTTCATTTTACTCAGTTTCATATCCTGCAGTCTCATAACCTCTGTTTCAGCCTGAAATAAAATCATTGATAATCTATTACTGTCACATGTAAATTTACAGAAGTAAGATATTCATCCATGAAAATCACAAAGGTGCATGGTGATGGGGTGGGTGAGAGATAGGGAGGAACTGATGCATGACACTCTAGTAGTGAATACATTTTGTTATAGAGGAATTGAGTACATTATTG
>JAYMSP010004298.1:0-16678 GCA_036897095.1 Plantago elongata
CACCATTTTATCTATCCTATACAATTAAAAAAAAAAAAAAGAAAGAAAGGGGAAAAAGAAAAAAATTGAAACGGCAAAATATATTAATAACGTTGATAGGTAACTTTAAGTTTGTTGCCCAGATCGTCGACTAAGTGCAACCTTAATCCATGAACGAACGGGACGAAATCTAGTTCAAAACGTCTAAGATGATAACGGGACCAGATCTTGGGCTCTAGACCCAAGATATATCCACTAGTGCTGCACAAACATCTAGATCTCTATCTTATCTCGTGACGGACTCCAGAGTAACCTTGTTGAGTCCGTCACAAGATATCTCACTACGTATTTCAGACCGAAGGGTACGTGCGGCTTTAGCAGAGGACCCACACCTGACTTTATGTGGGGCCGACTCCAACAATCTTGTGGGCAATTCCATGATGTGTACATCCTGCAAGTGTGAGACTCACGCGACAATATATTCCAGGATCACGTGTCACAATACCACTAGGCCGACCAAGTTCCGGCCTGTCAGAGGCCAACCTCCGAGGAGTTTCTACTATAAATATGGAACATTTACTCCTAATAAATTCAGGTAACTACTTCTCAATATTTCACTCTCTACATTTTGAGGTCCGAGCTCCGACTCATTCAGCCTCTAAATTTGCTAAATTAATTTCGAAGTCCGGTAGTAAGGTGGCACGTGAGTGAGGGACCTACCGGAATTTGGCTTGTCTGGTAAGTATGCGATCAACTCTTTGGATGAGAAATCAATTATCTTGCGGTTTTCTCTTGACGACGACTATGATGTAATGTGGATGAAAGGACTGAGTTATGTTAATTCTACTACGATGTGTATATCAAAATGGTCTCCTTTGAGTTCTCTACGTCAAGACTCTCCTCTAGTTCCTGTTTGGTTCTCATCGGCATCTGCCAGTTATGTTATTCAATCTGGAAGCACTCTTTGAACTGGTTAAACTCCTAGGCCTTCCTCTTCGAGTTAATACTGCTACAACCTCTTTCAACTCATCTATAAAAATTTCGTGTCTTGGTTGAGTTAGATGTGTCAAAGCCTATTCCTCAAGCAATCCTAATTTAATTTCATGGTCAGTCAGTTAAAGTCGAGGTTAATCACGAGCCTCTTCCTTCTTTTTCTTCCATTGTCACACATTGGGTCATTTGATTGCTGATTGTTTCATCAAAAATCCGGTGAAGCGTAAGGGAACCTCAAATAGCAACCTTGAGTCTCCTTATGCTCCTTGGGTTAATCCTCTTTCTCCAAGTTCCAACTCGGCTGATGGGGGCAATTTGGCCGAAATGGTTAGTTGGTCCGGTTTCTCACCCATCATCTCCTACTTGGAAGACATTACCATCGAAGACTTCCTCTCTTTCTACCAGGATTCCTTCTAAAACTCATAACATTTAGGAGTTATCTCTGCAAAATAAATTTTCTACTTTTTTTTATTATTGTTTACTTGTCATTCCTTCTCTTGATAGCCCTCATGGCGATGCTCCACTAGCCTCGAAGTCTCTTTTGGAGCATCATCATCTAACTGATCTGTCACTAGTAGTTCTTCTCCTGAAAACTTCTTTAGTCGATGGATTAAACCTTGGTCTTGTCCTTTGTCCTTATGTTCCTTCCACAGGCAGATCTGATTATTCTGAAATTCCAGAATTTGAACTAGTAATTCCTCAAGGTTATAACATCAACTATGAGTTCTTCAATAGATCCGCGTCTTGCTATCTTATTCTGGTAGATCACCTATTTACGGATCCTTGGACTCTTGTTACCAATCTATTGAAGAAGTCAGCGTAATCCAATGCTTGACTGTCCTAGTTGCTGCTGAAAGATCGATCAACAAGGAATAATCCCAGTCAGTTTATTGAAACCTCTATTTTAAAAATGAAAAGAGGTATTGAAGGTAAAAAAGGAAAGAAAGGTGTTGGTCCAGATAACGGCAAAGGAAAAGACTAGAGAGGGGGGGGGGGGGGTGAATAGTCTATTCAAACTTTTGTCGAGAAACAGTCTTTCTCAGAAACTGGAAGATTTCTGATACTTAGATTCAGAGAGCGGAAGACTTAAGCGATAGATAAACGTATTGTGCTTTGCAGTAATAATGTGTGTGTGTGTAAATGATGAATGTAAGTACAATAAAGTAAATAACATAGCAGTTTATATTGGTATTTGGAGGTGGCATAATCCTCCAACTAATCCACTCGTCCTTTTTGAGACCTGGAACTCACTAGAATAGATAAATGAGTTCACCTTACAATAAATCATATTCTATGATCCCTATAAACAAATGGTTTCCAATTAGATGTTCCTCCTGAGTTTTTTTCCCTAGCTCCTCGAGCCAAGTACTTCTTGTACTCAAGATAACCTTGGAGCTTTTCCTTGATTTCCCAAACCAAGTACTTCCTGTACTCCACGACTTGATGGTGTTAGTTATATGATGATTGTCAGGTAAGCTTCTCTTATAACTTTTCAGCTATGTTTTCAGAGAGCTTGAAGAGATAACACTACTTGATATACTTATTCAGTATATGGTAGGTTCTCCTTACTGACCCAAGTAATTAATATCCTTTCTGGAGAATGAGCTTCAGAAAGGGTATCCGAAAGCTCAACTCTTTCACGAATAACAATCTCTTGTTATAGGTCCAGGACACTTAGAACTACTAGTGATTCTTCGAGCTTGTTAGTTGCAACAGTAATCTTGGAGAATGGTAGTATGAATGCTTGAGATATTACTTGCTTGATAGTTGATATGAGCGTAGTTCGTGTGTGTATTTCTCACCTTCTAAGTGTTGATATTTATAATGTTCAAGTGAACTAAGAGTACTAGTCACCTTTCTGTACTAAAGATAAGTCATATGGTGATTGATCAAATATACTAATAGTTATTCCTAACAAAAGGTAAACATTCTAAATTAGTGGATCATAAGTTAAATGGTTTGCTATTATGCCAAACATGCAGAAAGCTTGGTTCCCAACATTCCAATGTTGCATGTTCTCAAAAGAATCAGAAAGTTTGGAGTTTTTAGCTTTAGTTCGTAGGATTCGCTTGAACTATTGTGATTTTCTTCACTTTCTGGTTCTTGTATTTTGGTCGTATGTCAGTTTTTGTAATTTTGTTTGTAAGTTTTGGTTCTTTGAATTTGATCGAGTTGTACACCGGGTTCATATAAACCTTCGTGAGTCCTTTATGTTTATTATGAATAAGACATAGAAAATTGCTCTAAAAATATAAAATAATCATAGTCCTTACTCAAGTCTTGTCTTATTAGTGAAGAAGAAAGATGGGAGTTGGAGAATGAGTGTTTGATTATATAAAACTGAACACGTGTACATTGAAGGACAACTATCCCATTTCACCAATTGATGATCTGCTAGATGAGTTGGAAAAAGATAGTGTGTGATCTATATAAGATTAATTTGAGAGCTGGTTGTCATATGATTAGAGTGAAACCAAGTGATATTAAGAAAACAACTTATGTGGTTAATCCTAGATTATATGAGTTCAAGGTGATGCCATTTAGGCTCACAGACAGACATGTAACATTTCAGTCACTAATGAATGACATCTTCAGAGAGTACCTAAAAACTTTTGTGTTTGTGTTTTTTGATGACATCCTCATTTACATTACATACATGAATTCCCATGTGGTTCATCTAAAGAGAGTATGTGAGTTTTTTTTACAGATGACATCTTCAGAGAGTACCCCAAGACTTTTGTGTTGGTGTTTTTTTATGACATCCTCATTGAATTCCCATGTCGTGCATATGAAGAGAGTCTTAAAGTTGTTACATAAACATTCACTTTTTGCTAAGAGATCTACGTGTGCATTTGGTCAAGGGGAGGTTGACTACTTGGGACATATTATTAGTGCAAAAGGAGTTGCACCAGATCCCAAGAAGATACAAGCCATCATGGATTGACCTATTCCCACCACTCTGAAGTCCTTAAGGGAAATTTTAGGCATGACATGTTATTTTCAGAAGTTTTCTCAACATTATGGGGTTAAGGCAAAACCATGCATCAATTAACCAAGAAAGGGCAATTTATTTGGTCTGCGGAAGCTATAGTTGCATTCAACCAGTTTAAACAATCCATGTGTAGGGCACCCATTCTGCAACTTCCTGATGTTGACAAAGCGTTTTTGGTAGAGACAAATGCTTGCTATGAGGGTCTAGCGGTTGTATTTCAGGAGCACCCAATAACATTCATTAGTAAAGCTCTAAGTAACATACATATGTGGTTGTTTGAGTGTGAAAAGGAATTTTTCGCAATTGTGTTAGCAGTTGAAAAATGGAGGTCATACTTGCTTCACAAGCCATTTGTGATCAAATGTGATAAAAAAAAAAGTGCTACATTCCTAGTGGGTCAAACTATTTCTACTCCAACTCAGGATAAGTACTTGACCAAGTTGATGCTTTATCAAGAAGAGAACATCATGTTGTCGTCTGGTAATAATGAGACTTATGCTCTCTCTATGTCAGTGTGTCAACCATGTTGGATGGAGGAGTTACACCTCAATTATGAGGGAGATGAGTAAATAGAAGAAGTTGTGAGTGAATTAGTATTTGCACCTACTAATTAGTCACAATTCCATGTTGATGGTGATTTGTGGAGGTTTAAGGTAAGAATCTATGTGGGGAGTTCAACTGAGTTAAGGGGTTTGATGTTGAAGCATATGCATGAGACCTTAGTGGTATACTCTGGTGTCATGACTACTTACGACAGGATGTGCTTGGTGTTTATGTGGTATGGTATGAGATCTATGGTTAGGAAATTGCTGTTAGCGTGTTGGACCTACCAGCTCAACAAGGTTGAACATGTGAGAACACCAGGATTATTACAACCTTTGCCACTGGCTGAGGGGGCATGGCAACACATTACAAATGATTTTATTAAGAAACTTTCCAAATCAGATGAGAAAGATACTATATGGGTAATTGTGAATAGATACGGTAAGCACAACCATTTTATTGCTCTATCACAGCCAGTTACTTCTATCACTCTTGCATAAATGTTCATGGAGAATGTATACAAGCTACATGGTCTACCACAAAGTATTGTGTCAGACAAAGATAAGTTATTTACAAGTCAATTTTGGAAGACATTGTTTAGGGCCATCAATGTTAAGTTGAATATGAGTACAACTTAACTTCCACATACTGATGGGAAGTCTGGAAGAGTTAATCAATACCTAGAAGCTTACTTGAGGTGCATGACTGGTCATTGTCCTAGAAAATGGAATAAGTGAGTTGCACAAGTTGAGTGGTGGTATAACGTTTCATACCACACTATTTTGAATATGATTACATTTAAGGTCTTGTATGGTTATGAACCAACTTATTTAGGAATCGGACACCAGGGTTTGTTTACTAATGATGGGGTGAGTAATTTGCTCGAAGAGAGAAAAAGATATGGATGAACTCATCAAGCAACATCTGCAACTAGTAGCTAATAGAATGAAATAATTAGCTGATAAGCACATGAGTGAAAGAGAGTTTCAAGTTGGTGATTGGGTGTACTTGAAGCTCAACCCTATACGCAGTTGTCAATGAGGAATTCTAGGGTATAGAAGTTGAGTCCTAAGTGTGCAAGATCCTTTCACGTGGAGAGGAGGATTGGACCATCGACTTAGCTCATGTTGCCTTCTGAAAAATAAAATTCACCATGTGTTTCATGTTTTACTCTTAATGAAACATGTCAATGCTGCCACACCAATATTTGCAGGTAGGATGCCACTCATGGATCATGATGGTCAAGTTATGCACCTAGTGGCTAATTTGGGCAGGAGAATGGTTAAGCGCAACATTGTTGTTGCTGCAAAAGTGCTAGTACAGTGGGCACACATGGTTGAGTACAAGAGCACTTGGGAGGATTGGCACAAGCTTGTACAGGCCTTCCCTTATGTGGTAGCTTGAGGAGAATCCACAATAGAATAAGGGAGCAATATTGTGGAGAAGCCCACGCTTTAAGCTTGCTTAAGGTTTTAGAGTGCTCCGACCTGCCGTTGTTGAGTGAATGAGAGGGTAACTTTAAAATTACACCAGATTAAGACGCGTATTGCGTTAATTCAACGGTTGAAGAACGTTTAGTTCTTCTGTTTGATGTTTCTTTTTGTTATTAACTATAAATAGAAGAATTGCCGAATTATAACTCATTAATGAAGATATATTGAAATTTTCTCTCGATTCCTTCGTGAATTTCTCTTTCGGTCAAAGGTAACTGCCCTCAGTTCCTCTGTGTTCGTTTGTTGATCGATTATCTATGGTAGAGGCATTGATTGTGACATTGTTGTAGAGAAATTCATAGAAGCCACATAAAACATAGAGAAGAAAGAGAGTATAACAATTATGGCCAGAATTTTGTGATCTTTGCTTGTAATATGTATATAGTTGGTGATTAGTGGATGATTGTTTTGTTTGGTATAGAACTTGAATTGAATTGTTTGAATTCGAATTTAGTTTTTGTGTGGTTTTTTTTATACAAAAATGCAATTGAACTAAACTGAGATTCTATGCCAAACAGTCAGTACTCTCTGTGAATTTAGGTGAAAAGCAAACCACGTAAATCTCTGTGATGCATCGTTTAAACCGTTGTTCCGTTCATATATGTAAATTTGGAGATTTCTTGATTAGGTGTTATTTGCACAATATTACATCAACATATATTATTGCAATTCTTTCATAATTGAAAAATGTACAAGGAGATGTTAATAGATTGTCCAAACTAAATTACGTCACCAAAACTCAACCACGACCACTTAATTCCCGAGCAAGTTCCTCATTAATTTGAAGAGAAAAATGGCCACCGTATAGTCCATTATGTCAAACTATGAATTATAAATATTGAATCATATATTTTTAATTTAGGACTACAAGGTGGTTTTAAATCGTGAGTAATATTTATTTATTTATTTTGAACGAAAGAACTTGTCTTTTTACTTTTCAAAACAATGTCCCTACATTTAAGGGCTGACGAAAACGTGTCCAAGCCCAAAACCTGCTTCAACTAAAAAACTACAACAAATAAAGACATAATTAAATCAAAGCAAAAGTCGAGACAAGAGCAACAACTTTGGTGGAGTGGCATCGAATCCGGACTGTCTGCTGAATATCCTGGAGTTCAGATTGGACATCACAGTCCTGTGTTGGAACACAACCTCATTACATGCTCACCAAATGTGATAGGTTGTCTCCGCTATCAATACTCGAAAAACATAAGCTTTACTTCCATTCCCTCGAGCTTTCCTACACAATCATTCAATCAAACTTTGCCAAGTGGGGAGTGAAGGGTGCGATACGTGCATCCAGCAGAGGCACCCCTTCACAATCTCATATGTAACAACACATTGGAAGAATAGATGATCACCTGATTCCAACTCATCGCAAAAGAACACTTCTGATCCGTAACAATACCAAAGAAAGCCAACTGATCCTTTGTTGCTAGTCAATGTTGAAGAGCCAACCATAGAATGAAAACAACCTTGGGCCTAGCAGGATTTCGGATCACCATGTCCGTCCATTCCACCTTCAGTGGCAGCCCCGAAGAAGATAATAAATAGCACGAACTAAGAACCTGGGCAAAGCATGTTGCTTGTTCCATTTGTCGTATCATGTAGTATATCCCGGACTTAAGAATATATTTCATACTCATAGAGCTACATGCATGAATCCTCCATTCACCACCTGGTTTAGTCTTTATATAATAGATATGCACCCATCGGACCCAAAGGGAGTCAACTTTGGTTTGGATTTTCCACAGTAACTTAGCAATAAGAGCCTTATTCCAATCCGGTAAGGCAATGAGATTCAGTCCTCCACAACTTCTGGAAGTACATACTTGCTTCCAAGAGACAAGAGCTTTTTGATAGTTACCGTCCTTGCCACTCCATAAGAAGCTCCGGCAAATATGATGTATATGGTCCAGAATCGTCCTTGGGAAAGGGAACACCTACAACCAATAGGAAGTGATGGAAGTGAGGACACTCTGTATTAGTTTTTCCCGACCAGCGTAACTCAAGATGCGAGTCATTCTGTGATTGAATCGACCCAGGATCCGATCCAGTAGGGGTTAGTACTGGGAAGCGGACAACTTACGATGTGAGAAAGGCACTCCCAGTTACCGAACCGGGAGTCTACCTGCAACAAAACTCGTGGTAGTGAGGATCTGTAGTTGATCGCCGCTAGATATGCCACCGCAGAACACCTTTGACTTGGCAAAGTTAGCACGAAGACCAGTAGCATCCGAAAAATGCTGGAACCGTGACATCATAATTTGCACCGACTCCAAATCACCCCGCATAAACAACATCACATCATCAGCAAAGCAGAGGTGCAACTTTTCACACTTCGGGCGGAAGTTAAAATCTGACAAGTTCCTCAATGTTTGTAGGCATCTACTATGGTATTCCATAACAAGTACAAACATGTAAGGAGAAAGTGGGTCACCCTGACGTAATCCTCTGTGTGCTTTCAATAGTCGAGAAGGCTTCCCATTAATTAGATATTTGTAGGAAACCGTCGAAACACAACACATAATCCATCATACGAATTGAGCTGGAAAACCCAATTCTTTCATTATCATCTCCAGTGCATCCCACTCTACCGTATCATAGGCCTTATGCATATCCATTTGTATCATACACCTAGGTGAGATACCTTTCCTGTCATATCCCTTTACAAGTTTCTGAGCAAGCATGATATTATCCTGGATAACCTTCCCCGGTAAAAAGGCTGATTGGTTATCACCCGTAATGGAGTTTACCACCTTCCCCAAGCGTGATGTAAGGATTGTAGAGATAATCTTATACATTGTTGTGCAACAAGCAATTGGTTGCATATCTCTGACCCTTGAGGCATCCATAATCTTCGGTATCAAAGTAACCAAAGTTCAATTAAGAGCAGGATATATCACAGAAGTGTCAAAGAAATCCATAACAACCTCATAAACATCCTCCTTGACTACAAACCAAGATTTGAAGAAGCAAGCATTAAAGCCGTCAGTTCATGGGCCTTTAAATCTCTTATGTCTTTCAAGGCATTGTCGACTTCTTCACGAGTAATAGTGCGCACCAAGAACTCCCGATCGCACTGGTTCAACCACTTTCCACGTCGAATCACATCAATATTAATACCGGCTCTCCTCGAAGTAGTCTGACCAACCAACTGGGAGTAGAAAGTCACGATTTCAAATTCGAATTCGGCTTCCCTCATAAGGGTCTGACCCTCATCCAGTCTACGGATCCCGGTACGTTTATTCTTTTCTCATAGTTTCGCATCGAAAAAGGTGTTTTCATCACCCAAACTAATGTAGTCCACCTTGAATTTTTGTCTTATAATCTGCTCATCAAGATCAATCCATTGTTCCAGGTCCACGAAGTCTTCTCTCACTTGACGAATAAGGACGACATTGAATCTATCGCGGCTTAGCTCAATATGTCGTGCCTGGAGATGTTCTCGCATCAACCGTACCTGCTTATGTGATCTACTTAGCCGTTTGCTTAACCTCCTCAAGTTCGATTGAAGACGTTTTAACTTGAACCATAATCGTTCATGTGGAGAAGTCGGTCCAGCACGTCTCCAACCCCTCCGAATAGTGGGAATGAATTCAGCCAGCTGGGCAGTACAATTAAGAAATCTGAACCTCACTCATCTTCTCTGATACCTCATATAATTCCTGAATCATAGAGGGGGGTGGTCATAAAGTCCCGGGACCAGGGCTTCAATATCCACCTTAGGATTAGCTTGGAACCACTCTGCATTTCCAAGTGCTCGATCAATACGAGAATATATAATGCCATCTTTATGTTTATTCCACCACTTAAATCTCTCACCTGGCATATGTATATCAAACAAACCCACCTCATCCATCATCTCCACCAGATATCTAAACTCATGTTCATGTACATGATTACCCCCAATACGATCATCATACCAGAGGACATTATTAAAATCGCCCATACAGACCCAAGGTTCTCTTATGCCGACTGCAGAGCACGAAGGTCATTCCACATGTCAAGGTAATTAACAAGCTGGTTGTGTGCATAGATAAAAATAAGCAGACACCGATCTAACCCATCCAAATCATACCATCGGCAATGTAATAACTGATTAGTGCACCTAATAAAAGTCACGGATACTCGACTCGGGTCCCATAGGACCCAAATTCGACCCAACACATATGTTGAATAGTTATCCCAAAAGTTTCATCGAGTAGAAGTCTTCTCCGTATTCTATCCTTATTTCCTTCTCTAACTCGTGTTTCTAACAGACCCACTATACTAACATTCCATTCCAGGAGACGGGAGCCAATCTCCTTATGCTTAGCGACCGTATCTAGCCCCCTGACATTCTAGGCTAACATCTATCACGGTGTTGTTCCCCACCTGAGCCACATCCAAACTCAAGTGAAGCAAAATCTTTTCACGTAATCAAATCATCCTCCGTAGCATGCCTGCTGTCAGTAGAGCGAGGAGATCTTCTAGGTGATCCATGTCTACTGCTGACTGTTGTCCCACCGGCTTGCTCCCCAGTCTGCTTCTACTGAATACTCGAGGGACCGAGATTAGATGGAGTAGTCTACTCCAGAATCGGTTGGGACAAGATCAGAGCAGGCACCTGCCTCCTGTTGGTATCCACATCCGAGGTGGAGTCCTAGTATGTGCCACCCTCCATGCTGGCTTCGTACCCTTATTCTGAGCCCTTGCTGGTGGATCCACGCGGTTACTTATGCGATTATTCCTACCCTCTCCACACACATGCCCCAGCTTCTAACACTTTTGGCAGAACAAAGGTTGCACTCATATTCCACGACATGCTTAATCATGGCCCCTTGTTTATCTTTAATCATCACAAACTGTGTCAATTCCTGTGTAATGTCTATTTCAATAAGTACTTGTTCGAATGATACCCTCAACTTTTTTGCTATACATTCATAAGCGAACATCGATTTTCCAATAACACTTGCGATTTTGCTCAGACTCTTCTCCCCCTAGAGGTACAACGCCAAATGTGGAAACATTACCCAAATTTGTGCAATCTTCATCATGTCTTCCTTCAGTTCAAAGTTCCTAGTTCATGGGCGTAAAATCATTGGTCGCCCATAAACATAATAGGGACCTCCAGCATCAACCAGGTTCATGACTTCCCCAGTGTGAAAACGGATAAGGAAGAAGCCCTCATCATTATAGTATAGGTTAGGTAGAGCAATAAAATTCCAGACTTTAATCATGAAGTTCTTAACCACGTTTATGGAGAGGGAATTATCAGCGACATACCATAATGAACGAGTTCTTTCGAAATTCCAATTTAGACTCGATATCCTCATCCTCAATCTCAACAATAATGTCTCCCTCAATCACAATCGGTGGGCAATAGGAGACTGTCATACCTCGGTCTTGAATCCGGTTCCCGCTAGACCCGACCAAACGGAACCGAAAATCAAACCGAAATTGCAGTTCTGGTTCTGGAACCGAAACGTGCAGTTTCAGTTTCGGTTCTTAGTTTTAGAGAATCGCAAACTGAACATGGAACCGCCGGTTCCATGCGGTTCCTGGAATCGTGCAGTTTCGGTTCTAGAAACCGGCAGTTCCATGTATATTCACAATTTTGTTTAAAAATTAATTTCATATATATTTATAATTACATAGATAGTTATAATATATATGTAATAGACTTATTATTATATGGTGTATGTATATAAATCCAATTATATGCACCAAGTCACAAACACTCTTTTATATACACTAACACTATAATTAATTAGTGTTGCAAATTACAAAAGGTATATGATTAATTAGTAAATAAAAAAAATTAAATTGCAATTTTACGGTTCAACCGCATGGTTCTGGCGCTTTGAAGTGTGCGGTTCGGAACCGCATTATTCTGGACGAGCGGTTCATGCGGTTCAAACCGCATGGTTTGTATCCGCATAGTTACGGTTCCAAAATTGAAACCACCGGTTGCGGTTCTGGAACCGAACCGTGCGGTTGTTGTTCCAGGTCCCAGGCCAAGTGGAACCGGCGGTTTCGGAACCAAAACCGTACGGTTCCTGAAACCGTCCGGGTCTAGTTTCCGCGTATAATGTCAACCCCAGCAGTAGGGATAATCAGATTCAAATTATTAGGTCTAGCTTCCGGTTCATAGTAAAAAAATAAAAAATTTATAGATCTTGTTCTATTCAATATAAAATTGTTGCCCTCGATTTAATATCATTTTAAATTTTACTTCTTGACTGAAAAATGAACATATATTTATATTATTATAGAGAACTTATATGTTTACCTATAAGTTACTCTATGCTAGATACCATTATTTTTTTTAACAAAATCATTTCATTTATTTTTAAATTGAGTAAGAACAATACTGAAAATCTGAAATTAGGAATTAAGAAAAAATTACTAACGTTATTTAACTTTCCTTCTTATTAGTAAAACTATGAGCAAATGAGCCCCAAGTAATGGGAAAACTACTTATCAATGTGCATGTGAGTATATAATCTTATGATAAGATCACATAATAAGTTCAACTGTATCACCATTAATTGTGATGTAAATTTATTATGCACTATTCATCACGATAATAAGCGCAAGAGATGCACACTTCCACGAAACCACATGAATCCTTTTATTTTGTCTACACATACAGATCTCCTGCGCAATACATGGAAATGAGTACTGAACGAACTGCTGATTACCATTTTCTGATTGACTTCTATACTAACACTGCACTACAAAATTCTTTATTTACACCTACCACTTTCTAAACAGGTTATGAGATTCATTTTCTTAAGGTAAGTCTCCAAAGACATGAGGATTTATATAGAAATGAATTTATATAATTAAAATTTTTTTCAATATAATTGATCAAAACTTCTATCTATTTATAACATATTAAAAGAAAAATGATTCAAATAATTCTAGGGGGTCACATGTCATCAATTATGTGGAATTAATGATCATTCCTATTGGTCGTTAGAAATTTAATGTTGATATGATAAAAGTGGAACACTTTAATTTGTTAAGATCAGATGCACCAAATAAATTCCATTACTTATTTTTTTGTAAGTTGATTCAATATATAATTTATATTTAATCTCATATATATTAATTTACAAAACTCCGAAAAATATTTTGAACATATATATAGATTCACTGGGAGAAGACGAATCCATAGACATCAAATTTGAATATTTTATTAATTAATTAAATTATTTATTTATTAAAATATTATTTTTATTGAATGACAAAATTTGAAATAATAAAAAATTAAAACCAGAATATTTTTAAATAATAAAAAATTCTTCATTTATCAAAAAAATTAATACTTATTTAAGTATACAATTATGAATACATCACTTTAAATATTAGCAATAAATTACGCATGAATCAAATATAAATCATTACGTTTTCAACATTTATATGAATTCTAACACATTTTATATTTTTACTCAATATTTATTCAAATTTTACCTCCTATTTTATTTTATATATTTACTATATAGAACATTTTTAATATAAATTTGACTTAATATATATTGAGTTTGTTACGATTTTGTAAACTTACTTTATTGGATTATTAATGCACAACTGATATAATCTAATTTTATTTTTGATTTTTCATGATTATTGATTTTAACTATATCCATTTGAAAATATATTCTACAAATATTAATTTTTTCAGTAATAGGTACCCGATTAATATAATTGTTCTAATATTAATGCATATAATTATATCTTCGCATTTACTCCAATGGGTTGGAAATAGATAATGAAATTAGTAAATAAAAATGTCCTTATTGCTTTAAGATGCGTGGCTAAAATGATCACAAAATTGAAACATTGTTGTCCAAAGAAATACAAACTCCAAAATTTTGTCAGTGTTATATGACATTGAACACGAAAGTGACAACATGATTAATGCTCTCACTGCAATTTTTTTGAACCTCCACACTCAATTTCATGCATCTTTCACATATTTTGTTTAAATTAAAAAATATTTGGTATACATCATTTAGTACTCATTAGAATTATAGATGATTGACGGTAAATATATATTTTAATTATCGTAAAGCCAACCAATTCAGTTGGTGCGAAAACTGATTCTGCAACACTCATAAAAACACTATGGTAAAAGAGAACAATCCATTTGCAAAATTATACAAGATGGCCATACATCACATCTCCCTTGATAATGTCCATGAGGTAGGCCTTCGACTTCTTGCATGATGTATGGTGATGGACGAACTTACAATTTGCCTTGCATTAAAGGTGATTCCTTCGTAGAGGGTGATAAGTGATGAAACTTACATGCAAAAAATTATTTTATGGTTGAGAGTAACCTTCTTTTACAAATCCCCTACTTTTCGTCCATGTGGAAGTCTGATAGAATCCCGATATTCACATAAGTATTGAGAGAAACATGTCAAATTCTGTTCGGAGTTATTAGATTCCCGGATACAGGATAGGAAGAATGAAGGTCATCAACTCATACTTGGTAAGACATCATTTACTATAATTCATTATTGATTCTAAAGGAGATATTATATTTGGATGACTTTGTGCTATGTTTTGAGAGATAGAAGAGATATATGTACGTTCTTCCAGTGGCTTCCATCGGCATCATATTATTGCTACTTACAAGGGTAGAACTGCTCATTCAAGATATTAAATACAATTGGATATTCATTTATACTCGGTACGCAGTAGGATTAAGCTTGATTCTGATGCAACATGTCTACTCAAAGAAACAAAGCATATTTTATGAGACGAGACTAAAGTGATGAATATGCATTGTATTGAAGCGCTTGATATGAGATCAAGGGATTTTATGCATCGACTAGCCACACCATTTGGAAGTTTGGTTATTATATTTAACATATATCTTTTAACAAATACCGAAGGTGGTTTCGAGAGGGTCTAGACCTGACATTCTTAATGCAACAATATGCTCGTCCAAAATATGGAATTCATGTTTGGTCCTCAGACTTACAAAGAACATGCGACTTCAGGTAACTAAATATTTATTTATTTATGGTATTTTTTATTTTAGTAATATATGTTTCTTTCTTTATATATCCTGTGAAGTGTGATTTGATTTTTCTTTTAGGCTGGTAATTTAAAGTTGAGATTCATGAGATGGAATAATTCACAAAGTTGATACTACAATTTGGGGATAAGGATGATGAGGCTGATATTAGGATGCAAGAAGACATTCTTTTTTAAGAAGTGTGTGATTATATTCCTACAAATATAGAAAGTACATATACTACTTCGATGCAAGAAGACATACTTTCCAAGAAGTGTGAGATCATATTCCTACAAATATAGAAAGCACATATCCTACTTGAGAAGTAAGTGTATACCTGATTTCGATGTAACATGTCTACTCAATAAAATGAACTTATTATATAGAATGAGGCTATTATAACCAAATTCACTGTTTTGAAGTGCATCATAAGAATTTTAGGTATGTCGTGCATCGACTAGCCACACCATTCGATTCGAATGATTTAGTTATTGTAATTGAAGGAGAGTTTAGATACATACCACAATTGATTCAGCGAGGGTCTAGATTCATTTGACATTGTTAATGCAACAATATACTCTTCTATAATATGAGATTTGTTGAGTCCTCAGAGTTCCAAAGAGCATGTGATTGCAGGTAACTAAGTGTTTGTTTCACTTATGATAATTTGATTTTAGTAATAATACACAGTGGAGATGCAGTTGTCGGCGGTGATAATGAGAGTGAGATGTATAAGAATTCCAAAGAACATTTTTATTCAAGAAGTGTGATTATATGAATACCATTGTCCCAAGCACATATATATTTTAACCATAAGCATATATCTAATCCATATCTTGGTCCACATTATTTTCATACACATATGTTTTTTACACCTACAAATGATATACTCCACGTGGTCCAATAAAAGATTTGTAGGTTTTCTTATTTGAAGAACCACTACAAATAGCTAACAATAGATGAATGTTTTCCTAAATTTTAACAATCTTAATAACATCTATCGAATGAGGGGCACTGGTGCTACCTTCAATAAAAGTGGTGTTCGTTTAATAACATGCACTTATCATTGATTATAATTCATTATATTAATTTATGTATGTTAATTATATTTTACGTGATTATTATTTCATAACATTTATTTAAGTTTTATTGTTATTGATATTATATAAAGAAAAATAGATCCACATTTCCACACAAATCATATATAATGCTATAACCAAATATCAAGCACAAAGCAACATGGAACTCTAATATCCATCGGTTATACACTACAAGAAAACAACGTTTTAGTGACAGAATTTCTAACGGAAATTGAGGTTTGTAACGGAATTTCTAACGGAACAAAAACCGTGAGAAAAGAGCCGTTAGAAACAATTTTTCCGTTAGAAATTTCTAACGGAATTTCTAACGGATTTATTAATTCCGTTAGAAATTATGGCCGGTTCAAACCAGAACCGGCCAGAGCGATTCCGTTAGAAAACTTTATAACGGAATTACCATATTCCGTTAGAAAGTTTTCTAACGGAATTACCATAGTGCGTTAGAAAACTTTCTAACAGAATTACCATATTCCGTTAGAAAGTTCTCTGGCCGGTTCAGGTTTGAACCGGCCAGAATTTCTAACGGAATTAATAAATTCCGTTAGAAATTGTGTATTTCTAA
>JAYMSP010004299.1:0-16677 GCA_036897095.1 Plantago elongata
GCCTTCAGTCTGGGTAAATCCTTTGGCAACCAACCTAGCCTTGTTTCTGGTTATTTCACCAGACTCATTCATCTTGTATCAGAAAACCCACATTGTTCCAATCACAGATATTCCTTCTACAAACTTGACTAGTTTTAGACCTTGTTTCTCTAAAATTGATCCAACTCTTCTTGCATTGCAGAGATCTAGTCTTGATCCTTTAATGCATCTTCAATAGTCTTAGGTTCAATGTTTGGGATAAAACAATTAAAGAGAGAATTAACATTTTCAGCTATTGCTCTCCTAGTTCTAACACCATGATCAATTGGACCAATCATAACCTTTGCATGGTGATCTCTAATCCATTTCATAATTGGCTTTGAACTAGTAGGGTCATTTTCTACATGATTTGAATGTGAATCACTACGATAATGACTTGATACATCTTCAGTATCAGTGATATTTTGTACACTTGAAGTGCGATAATTATCAGACACTTGTTCAGTGTGAGATATTTATGGAATACGACTTTCAGAAAGCTTATCCCTAGAAAGATCTCTATGATGAATATTCTCAATTTCCATTTCTGGAATCATCATAGGAAATTCTTCATCATGTATAAGAGTAATATGGTTGTTACTAGGCACATCATGATTTTCTTCGTCAGACACATCCTCAATATTAGTTGCAGAGTTTCTCCTTTCTCAGGGATCTTCTTCAGAATTCTTAATGAAGAGTTCTTTGTATCTATCTGAGAGTTCTTCATCAAGGGGTATTTTCTTGCTTCCTTCATAGTATACCACATGAACTGATTCTTCAATCTTCTTTGTTCTCTTGTTGTATACTCAGTAGGCTTTGCTATTCATAGAATAACCAAGAAATACACCTTCATCTACCTTTGGCAGAAATGTTCTCAAGTATTCTTTCCCATTGTTAAGAACGAAACATCTACAACCAAACACCCTCAAATGTTTGATATTAGGGGGTCTACCAACCAAAGTCATGGTGTTTGTTTATCAATCATCTGTTCTGAGTGTAGCATGTTGTGTTTACAGCTTCAACCCAATATACTTCACTTATTTTAGTGTCAGCTAGCATAGTCCTTGCAGCTTCTTTAAGGGTCCTATTCTTCCTTTCAGCAACACCAGTTTGTTGTGGTGTTCTTACAGAAGATAGTTGATGTTGTATACCTTTACAGTTACAGAACTCTTTTATGTACTGATTGACAAATTCATTACCTTGGTCTGTTATGATTGCAGATACCTTGCCATTTTTCTTGACTTCAAGCTTATTCAGCAAGTTTGGTATATCCACCCTAGCATCAGAAAGACAACCCAGGTAAACCTAGAGAAGTCATCTACAACAACTAGACCATACTTCTTGCCTGCATAACTAGTTACAGATAATTCAAAAAGATCCATGTGTAACAATTAAAGTGGTCTAACACATGAATGTCTAGTTTTGGACTTGAAAGAGGTTTTGGATTGTTTCCCCAATTGACAAGCAGAGTAGACACCGTCCTTTCTGAATATTGTTTTAGGTAATCCACTCACTAACTCTTTCTTGGCTGGTTTGTTCAGAGTTTGGAAGTTGAAGTGACTCATTATCTTATGCCATAACCAGTGTTCTTCAGTGTGGCCAGATTGATTCACCACGAGACATTCTTCAGTTGTGGCAGATGTCCAATTAGCGACATATAGACTTCCTTTCCACTTAGCAAACAAAATTTTCTGCTTGGACTCATTGTCAGTCAATATGCAGAATCTTGATTTTATCATCACCGAATATTCCCTAATTGCAAACTAACTCATCCTTAGAAGATTATATTTCAAACCTTTAACATGTAATACGTCAGAGATGTTGAGGGATCCCAATTTGACATTGCCAAATCTTAGAGAAGAATTAAATTCTCCTCCAGCAAACCTGTTATTTGATCTAGTGTTACATATTTTGTAATCAACCAAGTTTGCTTTGTCTCCTATCGTGTACTTCCCGCTTCCGCTATCAAATAGTCATTGAGCCTTAGTCCAAGACGCGTTCTGCACAAAACAAGAAACATGAGTTATGTTCGAGCTTAAAAAACAGAACCACTTAGACTCAACACTCTTCCTATGGGAATACATTTTTGAATGAATCTCCTAGGATATATTTTTTGTCTACTTGGAACATAAGGAGGAATTCTAGAATCATTGGATTTCAGATCAATCTTCCTTCTTGGAGTGTTCATTGATTTTTCCTCATGGTGGCTTTAGAGACCTGCCATGTTTTTGAGTTTGCTTTTCGGCAAGCTTAGTCTTCTTGGCAAAGTTTCTTCTAGCCCTGGAAATCAGATGTTCAGTGGCTTAGGATTGCTTCAACTTCTGATAATTGTTGTAAGCAATTCTAGAATTCCACCATCATTCTTGTCCTTTCTTATATTGTTGCATTAGGACTTTCCCGATAGCACGACATCCAATATTATTTCGAGCACCATTGCCTTTGCATGTTAAAGGTAGTATCATTTCGCACATTCCTGCTAATGTGGATACTAATTCTGTCCCTATTTGGAGATTTCTAAAAATGGTATTCTTAGTATATCTTCTGCAAGGAATGCTATGAGGAAAGTCAAACCTGAGAATATTTTATTATGAGATCATTTGGAGCCCTTATATCTCTCCCACTATTTCTATCTTTTGGTGGAAAATTCTTCATGGGTGGTTACCAGTAGATAGTATAATTCAGAAGAGAGGTATAGTTTTGGCTTCTAAATGTCAGTCTTGTAGGCATGAGGAGACTCTGGAACATGTATTGATGCATAACTCTGAAGTGCGTAAAGCTTGGTTGTGGTTCTCTAATTTGTTCATTGTGCTTGTCTAACATCTCACAATGTAGTTAATAGGCTTTTAGCTTGGAAGCAATCCTCTGATAAAGTTAAGAAAGAACATATTAGATATCTGGTGCCTCCTCTCATTATGTGGTTTTCTTGGAAGATTAGAAATGAGGCTAAACACAATGCATTGGAAGTTTCATCTGTCAGAAGCATTACACTTGTCATGAAACAATTACATCTCATGCATCATGCATTTTTCATACCTCTTGTCATATGGAATGTAGATGTCACTCTTTTGCACCATTGGTGCTTGAATGTTGTGTCTGCTCCTCTGAAACCATTAATACTTGTTTAGTGGAAAAGGCCCCCACCTTTGTGGGTTAAGCTTAACACTGATGCTACAGTTAAAGGTAGTACCTCCATGGCTGTAACTGCATGTATTCTCAGGTGCAGTAATGGTAGACTATTGAAAAAAATTCAAAAAAATCAGGGAAAGAAAAGTGTTTTTGAGGTTGAACTGGAAGTTTTTCTGATTGGCTTACAAATGTGTTCTCAAATGGGGTTTGGAAAATTCATAATGGAATGATGCTAAAAGTGTGGTTTGTACCTTGAATTCAAAAATTTTTTTGACTCATTGAAATATCATGTTTATCTATGATAAGATCCTTGCTTGCAGAACTGATGCACATAATATTATCCAGTGCATATATAGAGAAGGCAATGCAGTGGAATATTTGCTTTACAAAGAAGCTTTGAATCAAAGGAGGAATGGGCAATTTGATGTTGCTATGTGCTCTAATCAGATCAAGCAGCATATCTACTTAGATAACACTGGCATCCCATACTTGAGAATCCCTAAATGAAAGGAAATTTAACAGCCCTTTACATGGGTACAAAATCTAAAACTCTCTTGTGATGGAGAAGGTAGACGCTATGACCTTTTCTGCCTATGCAGTCAAGTTTGCACTATCACAACAAGGATATGATGCTCTTAGATCTGATCCTTTTCTCTCCCACCATGGATATAATAGTGACAACTTACCTCCCTTACCCTCCCAGTTGGTATTATACCCATATTGGAAATGATGAATGTGACTGTACATATTTTAAAACCATATTGATCCATATGTCTTCATCTTATGTCCCTTATGTGTGTTTTGCTTTTGACTGTGTAGCTGGGGTATCTAGGTGATGTAATGCTCCTCTATCATAGTAGAATAGGTAGTATTTTTATACTCCCCTCTACTATGAGGCTTCTATGCTATGAGCTCCCACCAGTTAGCTGCAAACTTTTTGTTTAATCGATGCCTTGTGTATCAGTCACTAGTACTTAGATATCCTATTATAAGGTGCTCAACCCTTTGTGCATTATTTTGTTCTCACCTAGAGCTAGTAGAAATGAGTTGGCAATAGTTATTTTAGAGAATGTCTTCAACTTCCCTCATTTATGCTACTTCTCCTGCACAAACAATATATGAATATGTTTTCTATTCTCTTACAGTAAAAGTTGGGCATACAGTGAGATTAGTAGTGTTTTGACTCTAGTTTGGCATGCAACATTTTTCAACATTCCTCACTATGAAACCATGTATGTTGCATTCCTTATTTGGAGTATAAGTACCATATTCCCATACGCCATGGTTGTGTCTTTTTTCGCAGGTTTTGGAGTGCTTCTTAACTCTTAACATGCTTACTTTTGACAGTTTGGAGCATCTATAGCATAGTAGTTGAACTTACTTCTATGTAATTTATCTAGATGGCTCTAGTACTTGGAATGTAATTGTTACTGAAACATATTTTTTGTTCAAGGGAGGCACTTCTGCCATGAGGATAGTAGACATAGGTACTGTTAGGTTGTTCTGGCCTGTTTCTTGTACTATGTTTGGTCTACTATACATATTGAAGATGTTGCTCAATTTCACAAGGAAGAATGCGGTAACAAGAAAAGAAAGGTAGACTACTTTCTATTTTTCAAGATTGTAATTTGTATTTGTATGAATTTTAATACTTATAACAAAGAACTTATTTGACTCCTTGTTGTAATAGTCTCTTACCAACCCCCTTGATTCCCTTTATGGATGAATAAAAGAGGTCTATGAGTGTAAGTTTTTGAGCCGCAAGGGACATCACTCTTCCAAATAGTGGTTGAGTATTCCCCCCTTGTTGGTCTAGGTCCGTGGCCTTGGCTCGTACCTCCCAATCTTGGTTTGGCTTCTTAAAAGTCTTGACATACTAGATGAAGGGGGTGGCCTAGATTACTTGACTACATATATTTGCAATTTCTCGCCCTTTTATACAAAAAAAAAACCTGGTGAAAAGTGGATATCTCGAGGGCCTCCGCATAACACAATGACACTGAAGGTGATCACAGAAACTCTCGTCGAGGTTACCATCTCGAAAGATGAAACCCGGATTAATGCGTTAAAACAAGCTGGTACGGTTTGCAAATGCACCCCAGTTATTCACAAAACGACTACATCACCAAAGGAAAGACCCGTAGCCCCTGCACAACACCTAAGGGAGTCGATAGCAGAACAAGGAAAGGACCTAAATGAGAAGAAAGGTTCCCCGATGTTGGTCCAGATAACTACAAAGTAAAAGACTAAGGGGGTGGGGGGGGAGGGTTTGATAGTCTTTTCAAGCTTTTATCGATAAACATAGCTTCTCAGATACTTGAAGGTATCTCATACTTAGATTTAGAGAGTGGAAGACTTTAGCGATAGATAAATGAGTTTGTGCGTTTCAACATTAAATGTGTGTGTGTGTGTGTGTGTGTAATGCTGAAAGATCAGTACGAGTAAGTAAATAACACAACAAGTGTAGTGGTATATGGAGGTGGCGTACTCCTCCAACTAATCCACTTCGTCCTTTCAGAGACATGAAATTCACTATAACAGATAATTGAGTTCACCTTATAATAATCCTATTCTAAGATCCCTAAACAAAATGGTTTCCATCCAAATGTTCCCCCAGAGTTGTTCACTAGTTCCACGAGCCAATTACTTATTCTACCCAATATAAGCTTGGAGCTATTCCTTGATTTCCCAAATTAAGTAAAAGGTATAATCTTCTAGTAGAGCCTTTGATAATGGAACATAGAATTACACACCCCTTAGTAATACCTTCTTATAGTAATAGATTAGAGAAGATATTTTTGTTAAGTAAATAAGTGCCTTTTCTATCATAAACAGAAAGAAGTGAGTAGTGAATTCTTTATAATTTCTTAAATCTACAAGGACTCAACATTAAAGTATTGCAAATGACAAAGCCAGCCTAAAACAAAACAAGATAAAGTAAATAGATCCTAAAATATCCTATAAATAGACATAGAAATAATGAATAAATAGAACTAAACTTATACATTCCATACAAGGTAAGATAATAAGTCTAATAGATACCAATCTAGCAATAACCGTGTTATTATGTTCATTCAAATGAGAACGATCAGATCAAGTTCCATTCTTCTTAAGCAATCACCAATAATTCCTTCTTGTAATGCAGTACTAATAATGTATCCCTATCATAGAAATATATTTCTATCTGTACTTGTTGTATAATAAATATGTAGAAGTTAATCATGTTGGCTATAACTATGTTATAAATATCTAGGTAGGACCAAACATAGTAAAAAGTTGTACTCCATGCCTGTGTTTGTGTTGGTTTTGTTGTTTGTCAGGTAAGATTTTTAAATAACTTTGCAGTTATGTTCAGATAGCTTGGAAAAATCAAGTGTACTTAATATACTTATGCAATGTACGATAGCTTCCTCTTTTACTAACCCAACTTTATGAAACTTGTTCAAGAGAATGAAACTCAAATAGTAATTTGTAGATTCAAATCTTTCACAAATTACAATAATTTTTAAAGGATCAGGACACTTAGAACTACTAGTAAATTTTTGAGGTTTGGTCACAACAGAAATCTTGAGGAGAGTAGTGATGCTTGAGAGAATACTTTCTTTTAAGTTAGATTATGAGCATAGTTCGTGTGTGTATTTCTCAGCTTCTAAGTGGTGATATTTATAGATGAATTTGATAGTTGTTTGAATATTATCTGTTAGACCATCTCAAAATTCAATCAGTTGATATCTCGAATTGAGTACTCAGAAGCCTTTTTCTCATTTTCAGAGAGGATTATGCATCGATCGAATTTTCAGCCAGTGTAATAAATGCACTGTACTATTTCTTGTCATGTAGTCTCAACGGACACATGAGCCTTTATGAAAGCTAGCATGCTCCTTGACTCGATGATGTCATATGTTAAGAGACTTGTTATGTGCAATGTTTGCACTATACAATATGCTTTGGAGACATAGTCTATTTGAGGAGACTGTACCTTATGTCTTCAACAAACTTGTGCAATCTTCAATCTTCAAATCTTCGATTAAAATCCATTGCTAGGATCCTTCTTCATGGACTTCTCAAAATATAAAATTACATTCAAAGACTTAATAAATCGATTAAAATTTTAACTGGACTAACATACTAAGTGATTTCCTCTTTTACAATATTCAATTGAACTAAGAGTACTAGTCACCTTTCTGTAATAAAGATAAGTCATATGCTGATTGATCAAAAATACTAACAGAACAAATTTCTCGCTTTTTGATCAGTCAATCATGACTATCTAAAAGTTCTATTACAAACATGGAAGTGAAATCCACCAATTGATGATTTCAATTGATATTCAATTAGATAAATTAAGTGTAGAAATTAAACATCAACCAAATCACAAGGAGTGATCTTTGCAGACAAGTTATCTTATTATAAATTATTTCTGAGAGTATGATCATTAGGAAGAACTATTACAGATCATCAGATAACTTTTACAAATGTATTACAAAGAAATACAGTCAGCAGAATTACAAAATCTACTATGTAAATTAGGACAATAGGAGAAACCAAGTTCCAAGTAAACATCGTAACAAACTAGTCTTCAACTCTTCAAAACTAACTTAGGTTTAGAAACCTCAAGTTCTTCAGCATCTCTCTGGATCAATCGTTGTCAACCCTTCTGCGGTATTCAAGATATTCATAAAGTAACTTTCTGACATAGAGATCTGTCTTTCTAGCTAGTTCACAAACGTCCTTGTATGTTTTGGAAGGGTCTTTGTTTCACTTAACAAAGTTCTTGATCCAAAGGTATTTACTCCATACCCATGCATGGTTTACTTTCAGCAGTGACAACTAATGATACTTGTAACTTTCCTCTAAGTATGCAATGTCATCCAGGTATTGTTCCTTCGTCATGTAGAATGATTCGTAGGGTTCAACTCCTAGTATATTTTGTTGGCTAAGATAAGGACAAATAAAATGAAATGGCTTTTTCATAGCCTCAACCCTAGTATAGACCTCAAAATCAAGCCATTTTTTAGTGTTTGTTGGATTAAGCATTGTAGGCTTGTTGTTTCTCCATTCCATAGCTAGATTCTGGAAACTTCTTGTTCCGTAGCGAATGTTGTAGCTCAAGTATCCATTAACCATTTTTGAGATGTATGCATCTATAGGCTGATTGGATGTAATTAGTCTTGACATACTCAATCTGGGCATCAGCTGGTCTTTCTTGTTCTTCTCTTGAACTCTACCAAACTGTAAATCCCTGCGCCTTTTACTTGCTTTGTGGGAGTTATGTTGGAAGATCCACCTTGGATTGACTTGGTATTACCAGGTGGAGTTATGGCATTGATCGGTCTTGCTGCCAGTGGTGATTCAGGAAGGCTACCCACTTTCCTTCTCTTCTGAAGTGGATGCACATCTGTATCAGTCTCATCATCATCATCAAAAAATTTAATAGGAGACTTACATGTTTCTTAACCTTGGTATTCTCCTTCTTCCTTTTCTTCTTCTTCTTGATCAAAAGGCTTACTTCCTTCAGCTATAACAAGGGCCTTAGAATTGAATAATGATGGTGCCTATCACCATGGTTCTAAACTGGCAGCTGTAGGGGGTTTGATTAGGGACTCTGATGGAAGACTTTTGAAGGTATTTCAAAATTACATTGGTCCTTCTACTATGCATCACTCTGAGTTGGCTGGCATATTGATTGGTTTACAAATATGCAAGGACAAGAATCTTGATCAGGTTTTGGTGGAAACAGATTCTCAAACAGCAGTTCACTTGATCTCTCAATCTCAACAACATTGGAAATGGAACATGATCAATGTTCTATCAAAAATCAATACACTATCTCTAACCCTTAATGTTCAGTTTGTTCATTTGTACAGGGAAGGAAATGGTGCTGCTGATTGGTTGGCCAATGATGCTCTATCAAAAAGGCTATCCAAGCAAATGGAACCTGGTGACATTCCTATACCAGTCAGAGGAATAGCTTATACAGATAAGCATGGCATACCATATCTCAGGAAATGCAAATGATTGTGATTTATTTATATTGTTGTCTAGCTTCTTTCATAAGGCTTCTTGGTTACAATGAGAATTTAGTTTGTTTGATTGCTATGCTTTTAAAGGAAAATAGCTACAAAAAGAAAAATATTACTGCACAAAAGAGGTCCACAAACAAAAAAAAGCGACCCATGGTATGTTGGTTATTGTAGAGTGTCATGTTTACTTGCTTGCATAAATTGGATATTTTTTTGGCTTATTGTGGTATTGGTGCTGTCATTCAATTTGTTGGTGGTTATCCATATGTATCTTCAGTAAGGATTCACTGGACTGGATATTTAGTTTGTTATTTGATGAGAGATATATCAAGTTGCAAAAAATAAAAATAAAAACAACACAAAAGAGGTAAAAAAACAGAACATTAAGAGCCATATATCTTCTCTTGCTCCTTGGTATTGGCTTGCTATGGTTTTAATGGAGCTTAGGGTTGGGTTGATCATATCTTCAGCATTTGAAGTGTTATCCCTTGGAAGATGGATAACCTTCTTTCTTTCTTTGATGCATAAGGTTTAGGGGGGTAGGTCTGTTCTTCTAGTCTGCTCTAGTTTTTGGGTTCTCTTCGATGAGGTGCTTCCCCTCATCTGCACTAGTTTTGTTTATGATGTGTGTTCATCTACTTTTGACTTACTTACTTCGACTCTGCATACATATTAGTCTTATGCACACTACTATACTTTGTAAACTGATTCTGGTTTGGTGTTGGTGCTTGTTTTCCTACAATAGTTTGCTACAGTTTAGAATTACAGTGAAGGTTCTTGATTGCCTTTGCTTCCTGCACTCTAGTGTATGTGTTTTTCTTTTTTCTTATCAGAAGAAAAGGAGGTTTAGTAGAAAAAAGAAATAATCATAGGAGACTACAAAAAATAAATAAAAATAGAACAGTTCAAAAAATAGAAGGGTACTCAGCAGGAAAATGGAATAGACAGCTGATAAGAGGTCTAAAAAATAAGATTACAGACCCATTTTACTGCTTTTTAGTATGTTGGAGATTCCTTGTTCTCCTCTATGAATAAGGATGTTTCATAGTTTTGTTATTGGATAGGTTTTTGGATAGTATAGACTTGTTGTGGCAACATTTTCAGCTGAATTTTGTTTTGAATGCTAATGCATGAGACGCCGATATATTGGATGAATAGCTTGTGGTCTCACTAGTCACCTTTCTATGAAGGATCTTGATATGTTTTATGAACTTTAGGTTTTGTATGCTAACTCTTATAAGCCGCCCTAATTGTCTTCCATTTCTATTATGGTCAGATTGTTTGGCCAATATATTCAGCTGTGTTGGCTAGGTTAACTATGTCTCTATTGTAGCTATTTTGTAACCAGGGTCCCACCCGTTTTGTAATATAGGAGCTCGAATCCACCTTTCAGCTAAAAAAAAAAAAACCTTGTTGATGTTCTAACTCTGGTTTCTGGAACCATGAGTTCTTCAGAAGTTGTGTCCTTTTTTAGAACATAGCATGTGGAGGGAGGTAATTGTTTTCTCTTCCTTTATCTGCCTTTCTGGGCAGCTTGATTCTCTTTCCCCATAGTCATGAGTGACTGACTAAAACTAACGTACGAGTGAGACAGCGACACAAAGTTCTTCTATAAGTTGTTATGAACTTGGACAAGTTTCTGGACTTCAACTTTGAGCTCTTGATTCTCTTGATGGAGTAACTGCTCCTTTTTCGTTCAACTCTTCAAGTGGACGGGAGATAACCTTTGCTTTCTGAATAGCATATTGAGCTTCTTCAAGCGACTTGATGGCATTATTGCATTCTTCATCTCGGACCATGCCTAGATATTTCTGAGACAATGTAATGCTAGTGGCTCTGTGTAGCAAGAGCTTGGCTATTGGCTTAAGGTCAGATGGTACAGATGAAAGTACCTGGAAATCTTCAGCAACTAGCTCAGAACGCAGTTTTGCAAACACACTACTTCTTTCGAGAAATTTTCCGTCTCTGGATGTAATGGCAGGTGATGAGAAGATGTGTGGAGTAGGAACTTCTCTCTTATAATGGGAGAGAAGAATTGCATCCTCTTCTAGAGCCATATCATGTGTTCCTTCATCGTCAGTGCCCATATAGATATGATCATTCTGATCAATATTGCTGAGCTCAGCAACCATTTTTCTTGGTGTTGTCTATCTGAGACGATGGTATAATTGGCCTATCTGATGCAGCCTTAGCATCATGCTCTGTATTGTCTATCACCAGAGCGTCCAACTCTGCAGCCGTGGCGTCGATATCTTTCTTAAGTTGTAGCTTTTCAACAAGGAGTGTCTTCTCCTTAGCATTTTCTACCACAATTATTAGCAATTGGGTTTCCTTAGCTTCAATCAGAGATTAGTACTCTTGACTGAGCTTTCTTTCTTCTTCCAACAATTCCTTGAGTCTTGCAACTCTGGATTCAACAGCCTTAAGTTCTTCACAGAGTCGGCTTGTTGATTTTGATCGTTTGAGTTATGTTGATCTTGTTGGTCAATTGGAGGTGGTGATTTATGTGATGCTGGTGGGTCTCTCTAAGTAGAGTCTGGAGCAAGTGGAGTCCCTGTTCCGGCATTCCCTTGTGACATTCCACTAGTCCCTGGTGCTGGAATATCATCATCTTCATCATCTGATGGGTCATTATCACCTCCTTCTAGATGTTTAGATGATGAATCAACATCATTCTCGTCAAATTCTTCTTCTTCTTCTTCTTCGTCTAAAAACAGGTTGATTATAGTGGGAAGTGTAATCCTTTGCCCGTTACTTCCTCTTGTTCAGAGGAATAACTCTAAGTGTTTGGGGCAATGCAGGGTCTAGAGCCATCTTCCTTCTGGTATCTTCATTTGCAGCATTGAAGGCATCCATCAGCTTCCTCCCAACGTCATATGTGAAATCGTCATGCATCAGTGTTTAGTGAGAGTAATCCTATATGGGAAACATGGCATGAACATAATTCTCAAGATCGAAGGCTCTCGCCCTTCTATCTTTGTGGTCAATCACCTTGGCAAGCTCTGGCTAGTCAGCCTTTCTGAGCTTTTGTCATTGCCTAAAGCATTTCACATGTATTTTCATTGTGATTGTCTGGAAAATCTCCAGTAGATCAAGTGTTGTTTCAACATCGATCACTGGTATCACTTGAGGTTGAAAGAAAGGCTTCAAGATAGTTTTATTCAAACTTACTTGTTGTTATCTGAGAATAGAGAAGTCTCAAGTGTTTCTGAGCATACCTGGGTATCCACACTAGGCTCATTAACTTCGACCTCTGGAGTAATGGGTGCTTCAGGTATCGTGGTCAGAGGAGTGGTTGCTTCCACATCAACCATTTGTTTTGCTTGAGCCTGAGAATTAAAATCAAACTTAATTCTTAGAAATATTCTACAGAAGGGTGTAGGAAAGATATGTCATTTTGAGAGTTTCACTTACTTCCAAGTTAGGAAGCTCAGAATCAATTCTTTCAACAACTGGCGTGGTCTCTGGCAACCTTTCTGGAGACTTAGCCAATGAGGTATGATCAATTCATTGCTGTGGAGGTCACAAAAATTTCCACAGTCACCTTTTCTTCAATATGAACCTATTCGAAGAAACAAAGTATTTGATTAAGCAAATTGATTTTCACAAATTATTCACACAGAAAATGATTCTTAATTTACATACCTTCAAAATGGAAGGCTTAGAAACAATTTCTTCAAAAGGTTCTTCAAAATTGTTTCATTTTAGAGACAATTGACTACGTGTTGCACAAGCTCTTGTTCTTGTAGTGCAGAAGATGAAGGAACCTCTTCTTCATTCAGAGGAGTAGGCACAATATCTTCCCCCTGCTATGATGTCTCTATGAAAGCATGTAACAAAGGAACTTTATGAGTAACAAGTTAAACATTATTCAAATGTTTCACAAGTTAGATATAGACTACTCTTGTTACCTGTGTATGTTCAGGCACTGTGGCTTCCATAACATGGCTTCAAGTTTCTGGTACTTCGGACCTTTCCTCAGTTTGACCGTTCTGAGTTCCTGTTTAATCTTCCTTTTGGGGTGTGACATCTTCAACCGACCTCTCTAAGATTGCATCTTCTGTAACCTTAGCTTTCTTGGTCAGTGAAGCTGAGCTAGAGGCTCCATCATAAGTTTCTATCTGTGATCTCTTGAGTACCATTTGAAGTGGCACATCATCTTCTGAGTCTATATCAAGATCTAGGACAGACTCATCGATTTTTGTAAGCTCATTCACATATAGCTTTGGAATCTTGCCTAGGCTCAAGGATCTCCATTCTGAACTGGGGTCCTTCTGGATTGGAAGGGGTTGGGCTTCAACATCTTGTGTTAAACATCTTGTGTTGCCCTCTCTGGCTGAGCAGTGTTGTCAATGACAAGATGTATCCTCTTCCTTTGCCTAGGTTTGTTGGTCCATGGTTTCTTAGTGATTTGGACCTCAACCTGTATCTCTTTAGATAACCCTTCTCCCTGAGCAACCAACTCATCTTCGGCAACTTTTCAAGGCTTCCTCATGAGCGTGTAGGTACATGGTGTTGGTCACTGGGATGTCCATATGCTCTCTGAGCACAACTCCACATTTCTCAAAAATGAAGCAAATTTTAAGACCATAGTGCATATTTGACTTTGTCTCAGCACGTCCTTTAACAACTTTGACCCTGTTTACAAACATCATGAAGAGATATTTACCATAATTGAAGTAGTTATCTCTGTTACTTAGCTCTATCTAGAGAATGGTCGTTATCATCCATCTCTCCTGACTAATATGGTCAATGACTCCTTTTTTTTCCATTCATGCATCTGTGAAAACTGCTGGCTAGCACGTTCCAATGTTCAAAGAGGTGTCTTATTTTGATGTCTCCCAAAATGAAAGAAGAGGGGCAGTCCTCAATCTTGTCATTTTTCGCTTCTTCATACATCACTCTGACACTTGTATTAGAGTCTTGTCTCTCGTGTTTATCTCATATGATGTCCCACGATTATTGAGATGGAAGATTTTGCAGAAAGAGTCACAATCAAGATGTATTTCTACACCTTAAACCTGGGATTTAATGAATGATTCTTCAACATTTTTCACTATCATGGTGTATACTTGCGCAGAGTTGTAAAACTCCAAAGCATCAACTGGAGACAATCCACTGGGTGCAACACTTAGAAAATTCTTGATGTGAGCATCTTCACAACCATGTTCCTATCTGGTGTGGAAGAGATAGCCACATTCAGGTATTTCTCAACCATGTGTGCTCCCCAATTCATTATGAGGTTAGAGGTCCAGTCCTCTAGGATGAAATCATCCAGCGAGCGTTTGTTCAACACTTTCAAAACTTTTTTTTCTTGCATTTCAGCAGAAGAAGCAGTCACAACAAAATTCTTGGATGAGGTCTTTCTGGGTGCCATCTCTTTATATATAGTACCGTGTAAGATTAGAAAAGAAGTGCTTGAATTCGAGAGAAGTTAGTCTATCTTTTCAGAAGACTAAACAGAAAATAGATGATTAAAAGAAGGTTTTCCAGAAAACCTAGAGAGTTTTTTTTTGTTTTGATGCAAGTGAAAATTTCGGATTTGGTAAAAGTGTTTGTCTCTTACCAGAATCCTTTATATATAGCAAGATAGAATTACATAGATACAACATACGTATAGAAATTCGTATGTGTATATGTGTACATTGCATCAGCGTGGTATACGTTTCTACTTTACATTAAATGCGAAGTGGGACATGACTGTATTTGCAAAAGTCATTATTTGCCGCGATCTAATCTCACCCATTGAGATCAAACATTTATTCATCAAGGGCTATATGGTTGAATATCTTTGCAATGATATCAATCAACAAATATTCCCGTATCCACTTAATGAATTTTGACAATATTTATCCATATGTCACTGTTAGTTTGAGAGATAGAAACCTTTGTTCTAATCATTTTAGAGAGCAAGTCTTGTTTTATGTTACTTATCATATAAATGGTAAAAAACAAAACCCTAGACATGTTTGACTCTCAGAAATATGTACTTTGTTAGACTATTTGTTCTCGCATACTTCATTACTTTATATGGTTTCTGAATTTATGTTTCAGAAATTACCACTAGATATTGACCAGTCCATAGTATTTGAGTTCTAGTATTATATACTTATGGACTATATACCAACCAGTCTTTCGGGATTCCTATTTCCAGAAGATCTTGGGCTTTATGAGTCATAAGTCTTAGAAACCTTATCATCCTTCTTTTCATATAGGTAATCTAAATACCCGTTTCAGAAACTTGTTTCCGTTTTCTCTGATTCTTACATAATCTTTAAGAGATTTAGCACTTTTCAGTTCTGTGGCAACTCTATTAACCTAAGACTATGTTTTAAGGTTCAAAACTTACTTTCCACTACAAAAAAACAGCGTTTTTCTAACGGAATTTTGTAACGGAATGATTATCCGTAAGAACAGTAACGGAATTTCTAACGGAATTATGGTTCCGTTAGAAAATGCTAACGGAATTTCTAACGAAAAACAATTCCGTTAGAAATTTCTAATGGAATCGGTGATTCCGTCAAAATTTCTAACGGAATCCTCAATTCCGTTAGAAATTTCCAACGGAATAACCGATTCCATTAGAAATTTACAATTTCGCCAAACAGTTTAACCACTGGCCGGTAAAGTTTCTGAAGGAATCATGTATTCCGTTAGAAATTTCTAACGGATTCCATGATTCCGTTAGAAATTTCTAACAGAATTGAGGATTCCGCCAGAAATTTCTAACGGAATCCTCAATTCTGTTAGAACTTTCTAACGGAATACAGGATTCCGTTAGAAATTTGCTTTACAAAAATATATTTATATACTTCATTTTGTTTTGTTTTAATTAAAAATATAATTTATTTTATTTTGTTTTGTTTTATTTATATATATACTTTATTTAATTTATTGATGATATATACACATACGTATGCAATACTATATATATGATCGATCGATACGTACGTACTTACTATATATTTATATATATATATATAATAGATCGATCCCTCATGCATATCGATGATCATTATAACTAGTATATATGTGTGTATCTAAATAATTTACTTAATTATATGCATGATCGATATGATCATTCTAGCTATATTCTAGCTATAGCTATATATAGGTTACTTAATTACTTAATTATATGCATCGACTCCGGCCTCCCTACTCCACGCGTTGAGGCAGATCTGAGCATCCTAAAACTGCAGGTATGATGTTGATTTATGTTATTCGATTTAATTTTCTGCAATCCGAATTGGGCAAACGAGAATTGGTTCGGAATTTTAGGAATAGAATGTATACTTTCGACTAGCATTATGAGATTATTTCTGTGTTGATATTCTTATCGATTTTAGCTGTTTCATCTGTTCAGTTGTTATTTTATGTCGTCTGATGTTGTGACACATCAATCCGAATTGGGCAAACGAGAATTGGTTCAGATATAGGGAGCTATAGGATATTTAATCCAGTTAGAAAAATGAACAGGTCGAGTTAATATTAAGTTTTCTGATTATTGAGC
>JAYMSP010004300.1:0-16676 GCA_036897095.1 Plantago elongata
ATTGTAATATTGTATCTCAAAAAAAAATCACGTGCTATTTACGAAGTATAATTATTAAAAATATTTAATTTTTTTATTGAACAACAACAAAAAAGTTTGGATTATGATACTCAACTTCAATTAGTTTTTACATCTATTTAAATGAATTGGACAAACTTTGAGTTAAATCCTATTGACTCCATATTTATTTATTTATTTTTAATATATAGAGGTAATGTATGAACTTGGACCAAACGGACTAGCAGACCGGGCCGAGTGGGCTACCAGGCAGACCGGGCGGGGCGGGCCCGAATGGGCCATGATAATGGCCTACCAGTTAATTAAATATTATAAATTTTTATTATTTTTAAACTAATTATATTATTTATAATTTAATATTTTATAATTTTATAATTTAGTGAATATTTCAGTCTTTTATAATTAATGAAAATTAATGCAAATAAGAAATTGATTCGTCTATTGACGAATTAGATGACGTGTCACTATATGATTGAATATCTGATATCAAATAGGGCGAATGCCTGTCTCATCGTAAAAAGACCAGTTATTCTTAACTATAGAAATGCTTTGAGTTTAATCACGTCTACAGTTCTACACCCTTGAACAAATTTATTTTTTCTGTGATTTACATGCCTGAATTGGAACAAACCAACAACAAATCAGTTTGTGATGAAATAAATCGAGTTGCACTAAAGGTCCCCGATTAAAAAAAGAAAATCTAATTGTAATCTTATCCAAAAAACAGTTTCTTTCATAAAATTTCAACTTCTAGAGAGTAAAAATTTATGCCTTTTAACTCTAAAGTTGATGTGACTTTAGAAACAAGTGCATCGTATACGTGCCAAAATTTACAGGTTGCGCTTGCATACGAATCTAATTCTTATTTATTTATTTATTTATTTATTTATTTATTTATTTATTTAATCTTAGTAATTATGTTCAAAAACTAAATTTCCAGGTAAAAATGTCAAGAATTTCATATTTAATTTCTTATTTGCAACTTGTTAACCAAAACTTGTTTAAAGACATTCCATTGTTTGGTTATAGGGGGAATTGCAATTTTTGAATTTCATATAATTTGATTTTGCCAGAATCAAATTATTTATATCACTAACTTGGAATTATGAATTAGCTAATAGAGATCAACATTCATTTCCCGTCTTCATGTTCAAATTGGTTACTGTAATCAGGATTAAATAATTTTCTTCAATTTCATTTCGTTAAAATTATCAAGGAAAAAATACTTTAAAATAATCGTGTAAAATAAACACAGACGAACTTCGAATTCATAAAATGGGAATAAATTCCCTTCTTGACACGAATACAGACAACGAGAAAGAGTACGAACTTGACATAAACATAACAACATTAAGTTTTAAACACATAATACATAAAATGAAACTAGAATTTAACGATCGAATTCGAACAACCTTAAGCTTTCCACACACACATTTTTCACACAAACAGAATCACATCAACCACCTCGATTGTGATGACATCCCCAAACGCAAGTCCGCAACGTCTAATTAACCAATTTGGCACAGTTTCTTGTCAAATAAGCAACACGGTCGTACTTCCTTGCTATGACAACAACACCATCCTCTCCATTCATGGTTATGGTAATAGTGCCAGTTTTCTTATACACAAAATACGTATCACCAAATATCTTTGGAACACACTACAATCGAAACATATAATGAATTGA
This sequence comes from Plantago elongata, assembly GCA_036897095.1. Taxonomy (NCBI): domain Eukaryota; kingdom Viridiplantae; phylum Streptophyta; class Magnoliopsida; order Lamiales; family Plantaginaceae; genus Plantago; species Plantago elongata. Next base: position 1,706 of record JAYMSP010004300.1, read on the forward strand.
TTAAAAAGAAAGCCGATTATTAGTAACGTAAAACTTAAATTTTTTGAAAAAGATTCAAGTTGGGAATTGAATAATTTGCAATTGGGTATCATTAGTTTAATAAAAACTACGCGTTCAAGTTCTTGTTTAAATGCTTCTACCACCCCGTTTGATATTTTTGACAGTTTGAATATCAAGTGAATCTTCATCACTTGATTGCATAAATGGCACAATTGAAGACATGCAAAAATACACAAGGGTTTGTAACTTCATTTTGATAACACACTGCTTCAAAAGGCCAACTCATGTGTTTGGATAATAATATGTGATTTCATCCAACGGTTTGTAATGTAAAATTATGCCTTTTCTATACTTGTTATAAATAAATAAGGAGTATTCGATTTTATGCGAATATATATGTAGTCATTTTTAAGTACACAAGGTCAATTTTGGAATGGACTAGCAATATAGTTCCGGACGGACTAGTTTTTTTATACAAATATACCTTTATATTTAAATTTGTCCTATATTTTTTATATGAATTTGATATATCCATAAATCGTTGTTTGACATGGGATTTGAAACGTAACAAATCAAAATATATATACCCGTTCATTGATGCAATCTTTTTAACCATGGGAAAAAATTATTTCACAACAACATCTTAGTTCCAGACGGACTAAAAACATCTTAAGCAAATATACCTTGGTATTTATATTTTTTCCTATGGTTTTGATATTAATTTTTATTTTTTTATCTACATACAAACACGTTATGCAATTACAAAATATTTTTTATTTTTAACATTACGACTCAAAAGTTACTACGATTTTTCGAATTGGCATGCGAAATAATTGTAAATCGTCAACATTCCCACCTCAAGTGAGGAGTTGAAAAGGAGAGAATATTGAGAAATTTTGTGCTTCAAAAACATTTCCGGTTCAATTTAAGGAAATGTGGTTCGATCAGAATTCCACTCACAAATTTCTCTCCTTAAATGAAATCAAACATGAAGACGATCGACATTTTGAGTTGACATTTCACATTTTTCACAAAACCAAACACCACTGTCAAAAAGAGTGAATTATTTCCCTTCATTTCTAATTGAATTTTTTCAATTGGAATATTATTTCTTTACAAATATTACTCAATAGTCAATATGAATGGGCAAATATGTAGTCAAACACTCAAATTTATAAATTCTAGGGTCGATTGGTATAGAATTTAAATGGGTATTTAGATGGATTTTGGTGAAATTATATTTGAAATGAAATTGAAATGAAATATTTAAAATGTATTTTAGATCTAATTAATGTTAATCGATTACAATTGAAATAATTTACTGCGCCTTACTTTTTTGCTCTTTCAAAGATCTATGGGTTACTTAGGAAACATTCTTAATTAGAAGACACAGCTCTTTACTTTATAACTAAATTATTATAGGGATAAAGAGAGTGTAACTTCTCATGATTAAATATGGACGCTGTATCAAGTTAGAAATAGAAGTCATAAAACAGCCCCTAGTGATCTTTGCCTTAACAATTGGCCTTTAATATCGTAGGCTTTGCTAAAATGCATGCTGATATAGTTTAGGACCCATGCGATTATTGAGGTGTTTTTTCTTTGGACCAATGTGGACCCCACCTCCTTTCTTATTTTCTTTTAAATATATATATTCACTTTTAAATTAAAAAATATAAAAATTATATTGTCACTTATATTCTTTTGAGATCTACAAAACAAGATCAGCGAAGATATATTTTATCATCCATCAAATGACACCCTTTATTTGTATACATTCGAATTTTGTAATGTTTCACTATTATACTCGTATTTTCAATAAAAACGTCTCTTTCCGCTTCAATTTTAAATATTCATAATAATATAATTATAAAATAAAAAATTATTCGCGACATCGATCTCGTGACCGTTATTACATTGAAAAAAATGGGTCGCAAGATGCAATTGTTGGGTAACCAAAATCTCGGGACTAATTATTTTATTTTGACAATGGACGGTCTTAGTGCAAACACTATGTGCCGACTATATATCATTAATTAGCTAATACATGTCCATTTATGAATCCATTTCAGTTTATGGGGTCCATCATGTGTGTGTTGTAATTTTGTCCCAATATATAACTGTACAGTCAAAACTATTCTAGTTCACCATCATCATTAGAGGACAAGGCAATTTTGTCGAGTAGAGTTTGTGTGTTTTGTTGCTGTCTTGTAGTCTTGTTGATGAATGATGAATACTGTACTGCACTTGAAATCTAATCTAGTAAAATTAGCACTTTAAGTAGAGTATTGTAAGTCGTGGAAGGATTAGCACTTGATGGAAATGGTGCATCATCATTGCTAGCTACTCATAATGATAGTCGGGCATCATAATAAAAAGCATTAATGATTTCATCAGATGGGTGGACATAGTCGCGCTGAGATGAGCTAAAATATTCTTTTCATCAATTTAGCTGGTTCATAATCACTTCAGTGGGGTTCTATGTTTCTGCTTGTATTTCCATATATTAATTGAAACTTATCAGTGGAAATTTACAGATTTTTAGAAAGAATACGTTATAGTCAATCCATACTTGGGCGCTTTGCAGGTGAAAACAATGATTTCTAATTATAAAATTCAGAAATAAACATACCACATACACAAAATCTGATGTGACATGCATCTTTGAATTTTATTCAGTTTTATATACAAAAATAAATTAAGAAGAAAATATATAAATTTAAAACTAACTATTTAATTTTGATATATTATAATTTTTATTAAATCGTATAAAACTGTATATGTAAAACTCCGAAAAATATTTTGAGCATATATATGGATTCATCTTGCAAGACGAATCCATAGACACCATCTTATATAGATAATGTTAACTAAATAAATTATTTATATATTAAAATAAATTTTTTATATATTTAAGATATGTTTTGATTTATCACGACGAAACGATAAACGAATCCATAAATGTCAATTATTTATTAAAATAAGATATAAATTTAAATAAGTATTATCGTGTAAATTTATATTTTTTCTTCACTATTTAATTTTACCGCATAGTATATATATAGTTTTTATTGAGTCTCATATAAATTTATCTTGTAACTCCGAAAAATATTTTAATTAAATAAATTATTAATTCATTAAAATAAATATAAATGTATTAATGAAATTTATTTTTGTAGAACTACAAATATATTTCATTACTCCAAAAACAAGTTAGTACAACAGTCAACCGAAGTCCACAATATCCGTATTACCACATCCAACACACAACATATGCAAAATTGAACTTTGTTCTCTCCAACTTAAAATCACTTCAGTTCAGTTCAACTCAATTTCATTCAGTGCAATTTAGCTCAACTCAGCTTAGTTATAATTTATACATTACTCCAGTTCATTTTAGTTTAATTCAGTTTCATCCATTTCAGTTCAGATCAGTTAACCCCAAAGCAATTTACCAACATGAGGTTTAAACCAAGAATATTAGACTTCCGTCGAATTGCACAAAATATAATCACACTTTTAATTTCAGCTAAATCAAATAGGCTTCTGCTGAAAAAGTGAAAGATTCAAACCAGACCATATGCAATAAGCAAACTCAGTGACCCCCGCCTCGAACAAACGCCACCCTTTAACACTGACCTTACTGATCAGTCACATATCCAAAATTTGATGTGGAATGTATATTTGAATTTCATGGAGTTTCATTGATAAAATTAATTTTAAAAATTAAAACATTATTAGATTGAACGATAAATCTAGATCTATTAACCCATAATTTTTGTAGTCAATATGGTCCAATTCTCTAGAATGTCATATTTATAAAATATAATGTACATTACATGTTAAAAAAGAGCTCAACTTATGATAATTTTGAAAATTTGTTTATGGTCCAATTCTCCATACATAAATGATTGCATAAAAATCAATAGAAAAATAATTACAAATTTTACAATTTCAATGTTATTATGAAAAGTATTTTAAATTTTAAAAATAGAAAATTTTAAGTTGCAAATCCATGTATGATCTCTCTGAAAGTTTGAGACATTGTTGTTTGTCTCTTTCTCAAGTGTCTGATGAGATGTTGAGGTAGTCAAGTGTTTATGGTCCAATGCCATTTAATTCGAATAATGATCGAGGGACTATTTGATGATAATTTGACTAAATATTGAAAATTTTTTTAAAAAAAACATGACGAGAAATAAAGGAAAAATAGTACTATAAATCGAGACACAGCCAATTTAGATAAGCAAGATTTGTGGTGTCCGATCAATTTACCTGATTAATCAAACGTACAATGAGGAATGCCGATCCAAACACTGGCCAAACAAATTTATAAAGTTTGACTGATCCAAGTCTACTAAATGTGTTTTATAGTGAAACATCTACGATCTAAAAAAGTAAAGATTTGATGCTAATATATATATATATAAAATAAATATGGTACGATTAATGATGACGAATATATTTTTCAAGGTTAGGATCCAACCAACCTGTTAAGGTCTCGACGAGTTGATATAAGATAAACTTTATATAGGACCATGCACCCGTACGGTCGTACCAGACCGTTAAGTAGTAACTGATACTATTTTTAATAAATGTACCCTTCAACCCCAAAACAAAACTGTATAAAGCAATTTACATGGCACAAGCATAAGAGAATCATTCACAATACAAAATAACATCCATATTTAAGTCATAGTTATCATAAGAATAAGTTTTAGTATCCATCTCCAACAAAATTAAATTAAATTGATGTTGATAGAGTAGATTATATACTAACTATGTACTAGGACCACCTCCGATGGTCACACCCACTAAAATCAACCTATATCTTCCACATCAACATTTCATTCACCTTACAATCTCAACAACCATTATACTTCAATGTTCACACTCTATTCAGCTTTCCTTTTTCATTTCTTTTATACTTCATCTTTTCATTTCATTTAAAAGAAAAAGAAAAATAAGACTTTAATCGGTTCTAAATCTTAGAACTTGTGTCAACTCTCACACCAAGTGAAATTCCGTTGGAGCTAATTAGATTACGTCAGTCCAATGCCTAGAACTCAACTGGAGTTGGTCCGAGCTAATCACAATTTATAAGGATGCAATCCATACAACTCTATAACATTTAAAGTTTTTTTTTGTTTGTATTCTATGTTAGGAGTTTGATTTAATGGGTATTACTTTATACTTCTTAGTGCAATTAAACTTTAGTTAAAAAAAATATGTGCAATAGATATTAAATATCGCATAATATGTATATAAAGGATATACAATTCATATAATAAATTTCAACACGTAGATTTTTTCTACACATGTTTACTAAGTCATGACAATTAACAAGATTCGAAAAATTGTTGAGGTCATGTCTATCAAATCATATTACACGGGAATTTCGTCATTTTACTGTTAAACGGGTCGGGTTCTATACAACCCGAATTTAAATTCATTCGGAATAATAAAAGTCCAGGTCCGGGTTAGAGATATATGCTCGAACCAGTTACGTACCTTCGTAAAACAAGATTCGACTAACATTTTATAGATAAGTTAGTAAAATATACGTTTTTTCAGACAGGGGGTGCAGGACTGCATGGTGGGTTCCAAGAAAATTACCATAACATATAAAATTATATCTGCAAAATAATACTCCGTCCAGACCAGATTTAACTTTATGTAGCCAAAACACAAATTGTAAGAGAGTGAATAAAATATAATAACCTTCCGTCCCAAGTTGAACTTCCCTCCGGGCACAAGTTGATGATAAAATTGAATAAAATAGGAGAGAAGGTGATAAGATTTTTGTGGTTATTTTGATTTACATGGATGTTTCGATCGATGTGTATTTAACTGTTTGGAATGGAATTAAAGTTTTCGGTTCCAAAAGTAAGAGATCTAGTGATAAAGTAGAGGAAAAAGTAAATAAAGTATGAGTGGAATTTTCAATTTAAGGGATGGGAAGATGAAGTTGTGACGAACCAAAATAACCAAAATGAAATACGGAAGATGAAGTTGGGACGGAATGAGTAGTAAAGTATGAAATAGATTGAATAAACTACTAGAGATCATGAAAATGTATGGTTGATGATAAATAAAGAAGGAAATAGAATTTTCATTTAAGTTATGTGAAGTTGATTGGGATGTTTCAAAATCGAATGCAGATGTTGAATTCGGGACAAAGAGAGAAATTCTTATGTGTTTTGTAGGGAGCCAACATACTACTTCGGAGTTGTTGGGAGCCAACTATATAAAGTGTGTTATAATAATTTTTTATATTTGGTTCGAGTTTGAGGGATACAGTTTATTTTACAAAAAAAAATAGCATGTATCAGTTGTTATTTAACAGGTGGAATATATGTTATCTCTACCTGCGGGGTCTTGAACGAGTTCAACTTGAATCATATCACTTGCAAAACAAATCCGACATGATAAGTCGTATTTTACACTATTTATAGTTACTATACAACTAGACTAGCCTTGGATGTTAGATAATGATTGACGTTATTTGTAAAAATTTTAATTAATTAATTTTATTCATTATTAAAAATAACTATACTTGTTAATGCAAATTAAACACGGGTTAGTACTAGTATACTTGTAAATGCAACATGGGTCTTTTAGTAACCCATTTTAAATTAAAACAATATAATAAACTCCTAAGTGGGACATCAAAGTGTTATTTCACTTGTGAAATTGTCATTTCTTTTGTAAAAGCGTCATTTTACCTTTGCAAATTGTTTAACGCTTATTCTCTATTCTCTAGCAACCGCTTACTAAGAAACATTATTCTCTATTCTCTATCAACCGCTTACTAAAAAATATTATTCTCACGTTAAAGTGACGTTCAACTTGCTAGAGTGTCATTTCATTTTTGCAATTTGTTCAACGCGCATTCTCTATTCTCTAGCAACCTGCTACAAAGAAACAATATTTCAATCTTTATCCGTTCACAAACTCATGGCACATGCAACACCTCTTCACCCATCTCTGTTGTTGTTGTTTCTGGTTGAACAGTTGTATGTGTTCGGGACAGACTCCGGCTCACATACACCTTATTACGACTATGGAACTTTGAGTGTGTTTATGACTCGATTAGAATATTCAATTTCACAATCCTGACTGTAATGAGAATCATCCAATTCACTTTGTTCACTATTTGGCTATAGTGCAGGTTGCACCAATGCTAGATCTTGCTGTTTTAGAAGTATAAGCACAGACTATTTAATCTATTTCTCCACCAAGAATTTTAAAAAGTCATATTCTATGTGCTTTAACATTTCTCTTATATTGATAAGGTATGCTAAATGCATTGCTTTATTAAAATCATAAATATACTTATATTTCTAATCTAGATGTATTATGTTAAATTGTCACTTAAAAGTTAAATTGCAACTGTGTGCTACTAATTTTCTATTCTTGATGTATTTGAAATATCGTTAACATTTTTTTTTCAATTGAATTTCTTAATCACTATTTCAGGGCTCTATACTCGGCAATCCTAAGTTCATAACAATATTTAAACAAAATTGATATATAGAGTTTAGGTATGTATTATTTATAAAATTTAAGGGCACTGCACTTAATACGGTGTATTATTTTTAGTCTATCAAAAGCCCCAAAATATTTCTCAAATTCCCAAATATATCTCACCCTCCACTATCCCTCAAACTACAACCCATGCCATTTGAATCTAATTCTTTTGGAAACCAAGTATGATATTTGGTTGTGTATCAACAGTGTACATTCTATTCTTACGATATTAATCCAATCATTTGATACTATTTGAATTCGATAATAATTTGACTAATGGGATGTCAGCGTCAAATGAGAAGAGACAGCGAAAGAAAACTTAAAAAAGTTTGGCAAAAATGGGAATCGCATCTGAGTCACATTCACTCTACGCAAAACGGGAATTTTAGTAGACAAGAAAAGAAAAGGAATAACGTACGTCGTCTCATTTCACAAGTCCCAATAAGTATCTATCTAATATCCTCATTTCATTGTCTATTAAACAACTTCTTCTACAACTGCATCAAATAGAGAGCAGAAGCTGTAGCTTGTAGAACAAGAATTCAATAATGGCAGCTAGTTCAGGGCAGAGCAACTACGATCTGTCGTTTAAGATCCTTCTAATCGGAGATTCCGCCGTCGGCAAGAGCAGTCTTCTCGTTACTTTCATCTCCAACGCTGTTGACGATCTTGCCCCTACCATCGGTAACTACTACTCTGCTTCCTACTTCCTACTTCGTTCATTATCACTTCTGTTATCTGCTAACTTAGATCCTAACCTGTTTCATCGATTTGGCGATTACATCGATTGGCTTGATTAGGATAATTTTGCCTGTCTCATCTTCGGTGTATTGTTGTTGCTGCCAATTTGATATGCGTAATTTGGATGTTGAGTAACAATGTAGCATTGTAGTAGGAATCAGTTTTCAGCTGTTTGACTGCTTCTGGAGTAGTAGTACAGTATAATCTTACTGAATTGGATAATCTAGTATGCTTAGTTTTGGATTGTTTACTTCGAACATTTGAGTCGACCAGATCAGCAAACAAATACTACCGATGCTTTTCAACTGATGTTTGAAATGTTCTGATGATTACAGTTTTGGAACCAGTTTTAAATTCTGTATCTATATAAATCAACATGATACCTCATGCTCTGGTATAACACGGAAGTTGCAGATTTTGTGACGGTTGTGACCGACAAATGTTTTGATGTATGCATCTTGTAGGAGTGGATTTCAAAATCAAGTTCCTCACTGTTGGAGGAAAGAAACTGAAGCTTACGATATGGGACACCGGTAAGCACACATGTCTTGTCATTGCTATTTGCTAATTTTTCACCTAGGCATAATAATGATCAGTATGAAAATCCATAGAACCACACCTTTTGAAGAGGCTATATGTAGTTCATTTTCTCATGCTGACATGTAGCACAATGTTGCATTTGCTTGTGTATTCCACAGCCGGACAGGAGAGGTTCAGAACATTAACAAGCTCATATTACAGAGGTGCTCAAGGAATTATTCTTGGTGAGTATTGACAAACCAAATTACCCCTTTTTCCAAACTGTCATACTCATTTTTTAGTATGACGTAGAAGCAAAACACGATAAAGTTTAGAAATTAAATGAATCAATGTTCATTTTCTCACATGTTTATTACTGATTTGATCAACTGGAAAACTACACTCAATAAATACTTCTCCTTGAAAATTATAATCGCTGGAGGGTTGATTTTCGGTATGGTTTCTAGTTTATGATGTAACTAGGAGAGAGACATTTACAAACTTATCAGACGTGTGGGCAAAAGAACTGGAACTGTACTCTACAAATCAGGACTGTATCAAGATGCTTGTCGGAAACAAAGTCGACAGAGTAAGTGCTTCTTCCCTGTAATTGTGTAATGCTGATACATTGATCATCCACCTCTTTCAACTGTCCGGTGATGTTCATACATAAATAACTTTATGCAGGAGTCTGAGCACGTCGTTAGTAGGGAAGAGGGAATGGCCCTAGCACAAGAGCTCGGATGCCTGTTTCTGGAATGCAGTGCTAAAACTCGAGAGAATGTGGAGAAGTGTTTTGAGGAGCTTGCACTGAAGGTACCAATTTCATCAAATACAGATCTATTCTACGTGAAATTTTATGCTATATGACTATACTGTGATTTGGTTTATTTAGCCCAGTTTAAATGAGCTTCATCCGAACAGATAATGGAGGTGCCCAGACTTCTAGAAGAAGGGTCAACTGTTGTGAAGAGAAACATACTAAAGCAGAAGCAAGAACATCAGGGCCCTCCTAGTGGTGGGTGTTGTTCTTAGAACAGGGAAGCAAATGTCCACGGGACACTTGATACCTGATTTCACAATGATGAGTTTCTCATTAAATCCATGTTCGATCTTATGTAAATTTGTAGTTGGTTTTCATTTCGGTTGTGCTTTAGTTGTGTATGTTATGCTCGTGTAAAGCCACTGCCCAGCTTGGTTTTCTGATCCCTATTTTCTGTTCAGAATCCATGTTATTGGGAAAACTATACTCACGTTATTCTCCACGCTAACTATGCCTATAATTTGTGTTTCATTCATAGACTTTGAAATTAGAAATTAGAAACCAGCACTAACAGGCCGACTTTAGATGCAACTGTCTACGTATCCATCATGGCCACTAGTCAGAAATTGTAAATACTCCAAATATGATTGCCAAGGCGCTCATGAAAAATCCCAATTGATCTCATAAAAACATCTTGTACTTTTGAGCTTGCCCAAGCTCAAACAATAAATAAATTTTCTTTTGCAGAGACCTTTTACTATCTACTAGTAGTATATCATAAATCCCAGCAATATTTGTAAGACCTAATGGGCAGATACAGAGCCCTCAGCCTCTTCCAATATTGTCTTAGCTTCAGTACCAGCATCAGCAAGTTCTACCGGAGTCTGCCAAAATTGGTAATTAGCTTCATATTTGGAGGGTATAATAATTTAGAGTATTCATCAAGGAACTAACAGAGTTCTGTAGTTGAAATTTACAAAGTGCTAAACACAATATTACCTTATCATAGACATTTTTCATTGAGGGGGAGGCCCCATGAGCAAGCAACAATCTTACAACATCCCCATATTCACCTCTTGCAGCATGGTGGAGAGGCTTCAATGTGCACAAAGTTCTCATGTTAGGAAAGTGTAGCTAAACAGCCTTACAAGACAATATAGTTGGTGACTGAGTGCCAAGACTGAGTAAATATTAGTATCATTAGACCTTACCGTGTCTCCTTCCACATCAACAGTTTCTAGCATTCTCTTCACACGTTCTGGATCATTAGCATGTGCAATGAGAAGTTGGACTACATCCAGATATCCTGTATGTTTTTTTTCAGGAAAAGGAAAGGAGAAAATTAAAATTCTGCGAAATCGACAAGTTGTTATTTATGTATATATATAAGAAAATTAATATACTCACCGCCTGCACACGCATCATGCAATGGAATTCCTCCCTCCTCATCCTTTGTCTCCACATTAGCCCCCCTTTCCAATAAAAACTGTACATAGAAATATTATGAGGTTTTATACAAATAAATACTATGTTTCATATAAGCAATGGGAAATACTACAAGATAGTAACAGATGACCAAATACAGATGGTCTGATAAACTTATTGACCTGGACACAAGTGAAATGGCCGTATAGACATGCCAAATGAAGTGCAGTATCACCATCCTCCAAAGGATCATCAATATTACCATCAAAATTATCTGCAGATATCCATAGAAAACGCGTATTAGAATAATTCTGTCACCTACACTAACATGCATGTCGAAGATTGAGATTTAGTAGTTAAGAACAATATGAACTATCAATATGTAAATTATATAAATCATGCAAGTTGCTTCTGCATATATGGAGACATCATTGACATAAAATGTCTTACTTTCACAACGGGGTCAGAGGCATGCACTAATATGTCTATGTGCGTGTGAGACACATAATTTGTGAAGCTATCGAACATAAAAACCCAAACAGGCATGCTACAAGGTTCTCAAACTGTCAAACACTTGATTGTGAGACCTGACCATCAAGTTTCTGGTTAACAATCAAACTAGGCTAAAGGTTCCACTTCTTACAAAGCATATAACAAACACTAGTGGAGCAAATAGCAGAATCCAATATATAGTGATGGTCCTAATCAAATAAGCACTCAATTGCATATACACCATATAAACAAATATACAACAAGTGTAACATGTGCATGGGGAATTAATCAAACAAAAATAGCAAGTATTCAAAAAACTTCCATTGCACAGAAGAGGCTTCCACCAGAGAGGGTATGCGAAAAGTAACTCCACCAAACATCAAGATCTATCCTGTTCCAATGCAAGTTAAAAGTGCTCAAGTAAAGCATACCCTCACTTCATATATTTCTGCTAAATCAGCAAATGATCAGCCATTACATCAAATTTACAGTAACATTGTCGCACATGAACCCATTTTGTAAAAACAATCCTTTTCCTGCATATTTCTCTGCACAGATATGTCCGATTCCTTAAATAAGAGAGTCGATGTCTCAGATAGAGTAGCGTCACATCATCAGGTATTAATATCCATCAAGCTTTATCAGTCGGAATTCTATACAAGTACAACAATGTCCGCTAACAAACCTCGTAGCTCACATTAATGATACACACAAACTCTCCAATTACACATACATAAACTACACCAAACGATTGCGAAATCGACACAACACATAAACACACAGTCCCTTCAACAATCTTTTAATACCTAGGCCAGCCAGGCAGTAGTTACCCAAGTTTCGAATATCCTAAATGAAAAACCACATAATAGCTAGCCAATTCATGAGCAAAAGCAAACAAACAAACAAACAAACGCATTCATTAATGTTAAAAAACCGAAATGATTTCGATCATCTGGAAGGCCAGGCATTCAACACCTAACTACATAATCAAATAATCATGATCTAAGCATGTTAATTTTAATAGCAATTCATCAAAATTAAAGGTAATGAATTGGAAATGAGGCTGGTAAAGTAGAGAATGTAACCTAGGGCAAGGCGAAGGGCGGTTAGGTCACCGGACTCGGCGGCTAAGAGAAGCGGTCGGATGTGAAGAGGAACGTCGGAGTGGTCGTCGTCCTCATCGGTCAATTCAACTCCTTCTTCCTCGAAAAGAGCAGCTCCTTCCTCTTCAGCTCCATCGCGTCGACCATCTGGAACCGCCATTTTTTTCTCAGTTTCAGACAAGACAAGTCAAGTCGTCGTCAAGTAAAACTACAACCTCAGGGTTTCGACTATTCAGTGTTTGATTTGCTTAATATACTCACAGTCAGCCGCCTCCTATACAGTAAATACTCCGAGAATATACCATTTTTATACTTGCATAATACGACCTTATTGGGCCTCACATTCCGGGTTCATTTATTAGACTTGTTTAATGGATCTTCTAAATTCTTGGGCTATAACCTATCCAAATATCGAAGAGAGGGAGTATTTGGGAGGCGATTATAATTGCGTCAATCTGATTATAAATACCTAAATAATTTAAATTGGTTTTTGGATTTTAATTGTTATTCGAACAGCCCGCCAGTTGCCACGATAAGCTTAGCTTTTAATTTGCTGCGATTATTCACTATAGCCTAAATAAACTGTGATAATTTCTTAATCAGTTTGATTCGAATTTAAGATTTATCGAGACCAAATTTAGTTGATCTAATTATTTGGTGTGTTCCACTCATAGTACATAATAATTTCATTACAATTTGTTTGGCTCGTGGAGTGCTAATACGTAAAGAATTAATTTGCCTATTTAACCTTTATTTATATATGTTATGAATCACTAGGTATTCAATCTAATGAGAAACTATCACATTCATCTCCTAACCAGTCGCAAATGCAAATACTACTACTATCGTTGAAATCATGTAGAGAAGGAATAATACATGCAAGTGGATGAGAAATTGAATTGTCTACACCATCATCCGCATATTAGGAGGAGAAAGTGAATCGTCTACACTATCATCCGCATATATTAGGGACATGGGTCTAAATATAGAAAATAAGGGAACGAAAATGCTAATTATTTCGTTGTAACGTAGTATGAGAGGGAATTTTTAATTGTCATATTATTCAGAAAATACCGTTGTAACGTAGTATGAGAGTGAACTTTTAGTTGTCATATTATTCAAAAAATTAGGGACTGATTCGTATAGAATTTGAGTGGTCTTTTTCAATTGAAATTGAATTTTTTTTATAAAACATTTAATTTGAGTGGGGAGATGGCCGCTTCAACGGTATAATAAACCGGCTTTAGTCTTGCTTGAAGGATGACAAATTTTAGAAAAGGTTCCACGTTTTGTTGCAATCATTATTTGATGACAAATATTAATTGAACTACAAATCGAAATGTGTAGCTAGACCAGCAAGAAGCATGTGCAACTCTTCATGTTTTTCTATTGTTTGTGTCATGATCATACTCTTGTCCACCGGGAAATCACAAAGAATATAAATAACTCATACATGTTGATCCATTTATTTAATAACCAATAACAACATTAATTCGATCATTACAAGCCACAAAACATGGACTTGTGTTTCTCTCGGCATCTCTAGGTCATGGGAAAACTTATTTATACCCATCTCCCGGTGATTCCTTGTTCCACACCACATAACTTCCGTCCATTGCAATATCATATAAATTCAGATTTTATTTTAATTGTGTTCGTGTTCCGGTATATACTCCGGCCCGCCTTGTACCCGACAAATAAGACTCCATTCAACTTGATCCAAACAATCTATTATAATATGTTATACATACATACATACATACTAAAGTTGAAGCACCACGCTAAGCGTGGTGCCCGTATTTTTATTCACATTTACAAATATCAAAAGCAAAGTTCAATATTGTAGTTGAGAATTTGATATTTGTATTTGTTTTGTCCATTATAATTAATCAATTACTTCTAACTCAACTCATCACATTAGTTATCCCAACCTACATAACAAAACCTAACTAACCCTTTACAATTTTAATTATATACCAAACACAATTTTAACATTTTAATTATAATTTAGTTTATTTCAATTTTCAAGGCATGATCAATAGTAATAATACATAATGAAAAAGACTTAGGAACCTATAACATTTTTAATGCAATTCCCTTTTATAAAAACCTATTAACATTTTTATGAATCAAAAGTTAAAGATATCCTTTTGTTTTCTAATAAAAGGTTAAATTTTGTACTACTTTATCTACAATATAAAGAGTATAGGGTGTTTGTCATACCGCTTGAGCGGCTAAATCCCCATTCAAATCGATTTTTTATACAAAAAAATTCATTTACAATTGGGACAAGGCATTCAAATTCTATTTCAAACAATCCCTAAAAATTGCTCCCACCATTAGGGAGCAAGCTTCAAGTTAAAATGTAGATAGATCAAAAAATGGCCAAAGATATGAT